>JAKUCM010001961.1:0-52674 GCA_023374145.1 Lepidium sativum
GTTCGTATTGAAACTGACACAATGAAAAGTGTTTGCCGTGAAAAATTATCTCAAGAAAAATTGTAATTGCAGCTTCCTAAGACTCTCGTACGCTATTCTCTATAACTCAAAATTCTTATTATTTACGAACTTTATAACAGAACTATTATTGTGTTAGTTCTCACTTGCATGATAATAGATGTTACTTTCTAACCGATTTTTATTTTTGTAATTCCTATTCAAATTAGGTTTTTTTGGTCAAGATATTGTTTTTAAATAAGTGTAATATTAGAGTTTTAGTATAACTTATATTATTAGAGATAAGTGTACATTAATTAAATAGATAACAAAAGTAATTTTTTAAATACCGTTATATTTTCAAAAACCAGGATATTACAATTTGGCTATTCGAATGAGTGATCACATAATTAAGGCTTATTTACGGATCGGAATTTGGACCTGCTAAGCGAAACACTAAACCTAAATTAAATCAACAGTCCTAATGTAAAAAAAAAAATACATTTTCTCCGAAAAAAAGATAAAACGAATATAGAGAAAGATAAAAAATAGAATTCGTGAATCCCACTCGGAGTGGAATCCATGTTGGACTAGTCCACCTTTCTTTTCTGAGTTACGTCTACTTTTCTTCCCATATATTTATAAAATTCATATGGCTGAAAAAAAATCAAATTTCTAAATCAAATAATATATATTTGCATGACAAATGAATCTGATAGATGTTTCGTCTCATATATATAAAATTTTAAATAAATATCAAGTTCTTTTCTAATAGTTGGAAACTTTGTATCATATCTGAATTAGTTAGTGTTTGTGAACCAACGGTTATAACTTAGGAAGGCTAATCTGTCAAAGAAAAAAAAGTACAATCTGAAACCAAAGTGAAAATAAATAAGGTGATTTTGTAGATTCAAATGAAAGTAAGTGTTAATTATTTAATTAGAGCAAATGTTTAAAAATTATAAAGTTTTTTAAATTTTATATATACTATTTTGTCTTTTCCTAATGAGTAAAAAAACGTATTTACAAAAATGCCATTAGTGAAATCTTCCACGTAAGCAATCAACTCTACCACACTAACGGTGTGCAACGTAGTAAAATTACAGTGTGTTTGGTACAGTTGACATGAATTAATAATCATGTATAGTAGAGTTAGTATTTCAGCGTAGTAGAGTTGATGTTTACGCTTTAATCACCTCTATCACACTAACAAAGTGCAACATAGTAGAGTTAGAATTCCAACGTAGTAGAGTTAAAGTGTGCTTAGTAGAGTTCACATGAATGAAAAATTGTGTATAGTAGAGTTAGAATTCCAACGTAGTAGAGTTACAGTGTGCTTAGTAGAGTTAGAATTCAGTGTAGTAGAGTTGATTTTTTGCGCTTAAATTAACTCTATCACACTAACGGAATGCAACATAGTAGAGTTAAATTATGTTTAATAGAGTTGACATGAATTAAAAATTGTGTATAGTAGAGTTAGAATTCCAATGTAGTAGAGTTGATTTTCGCGCTTTAATCAACTTTACTACAGTAGCGGAGTATAGTTTAAGTATGTGTAGTATAGTTGAGTTGTGATAAAAATCCGTGCATGATAGATTAAGAAGCTTTACTAGTGATAGAGTTAAAGTGTATTTAGTAGAGTTACTAACCTTTGTAGTATAGTTGATTTTGAAAACATAGCCTACTTCCGTAGTAGAGCTTAAATTACGAATTTACCCCTCAGTTATTAGCTCATCTGTCATGCACCTAACTGATTCCTCAATAACTGACACCATTGTAGCTTTCTTGAAGCTCCTTTGCTTCCAAGGTCCTTCATTGTAATGCTTCTTCCAAGCTCCTTTGCTTTTTCTGTTTTTATTTGGATTTATGGATCAGATCATTTTGGTTTGTGGGATTTTGAGTTCTAAAGAAAGTCGATGGATATCTTTGGTTGACCAGTCCTACGGGTGTCAGATCATAGGCATTGGCACATATTTAAGGCTCGATGAATTTCTTGATATGGTTTATGCCGATTTCGGTTTGGATGAACAATGTCATGAGGTAAACCTAAGCCACAAGCCAAATGTAGTCATTCATTCACTACCATAAGATATTCCCCCTATAATTGTAAGTAACGAAAGACAATTGCAAGTGTTTGTGCAAAAATTTCGTAAAGAAGCAATGCGTCTATGTGTCAAAATTTCCACTAGATCTCGTGTTTCATCGAGTTTCCATGAAAAAGGTCACTATAGTAACGGTAAAGGTAACGGTGACGAGAAATTTCATTGTAAGTTGGAGAACAATGATGCCTCGTATAATAGAGTTGACCCTTGATGTAGTAGAGTTGATCCTTCGTGTAGTAGAGTTGATCATTCGTGTAGTAGAGATAGCCCTATTAGTATAGTTGATCTGGTGTTTAGTAAAGGTGGACCAAAGAATATACCATAAAATGTGAAACACAAACTGAACATGCTGAGGACGAAGATGTGTAATTCAGATTCGACTGTTGTGATGATATGTATGGCACAAGCTCGAATGATGAAGATTATATCAGTGTTCACAGAAAATCGAAGGAAGAAGAGAAGAAAAACCTCTCGAAGAAAGCAATGAGGTTGGATTTGAATGTTGAGTATTTGGACATAAAAATGTCATCACTCGCATTGGTTTTTGGGCAACGATACTCATCAAAAAAAGAACTCATGACGAGGCTAAAGATTATTTCTGTCTTACAGAGGTTTGATTTCGATGTTGTTGCTTCATCGAAGACAGTGTTGGATGTGAAATGTTGGGTACCAAACTATCCGTGGAGAGTGTGAGCTTCACCTGTCAACGACGGTGGTTGTTTCTTTGTCTGGAAGTATAGGGGAGAACATAGTTGTTCTGTTCGAGAGAGATCAGGTTGTGCACAACAAGCGTCTACGGAAGTATTAGGAAGGTTATACATGAAATTTGTAGGTGAAATTGGGCCATCTGTTCTTCCTCGACATGTTGTTGATTTAATGAGCAAGTGATTTGGTCTAAAGGTACAAACTTAATTTTACGCCATGGTGGAGTTAATCTTCCTTGTAGTAGAGTTAAATGTCGATATAGTGGAGTTAAAATACGTAGTAGATTTAATGTGGAAGTAGTAGAGTTAGACTGCGGTTTGGTATGGTGGAGTTAATTTTAATGTGGTAGAGTTAATGTGGAATTAGTAAAGTTAAACGCCTTGTAGTAGAGTTGAATTCCTCGTAGTAGAGTTAATCTTCCTTCGTAGTAGAGTTGACGTCATCATAAGTACAATATATACAAATGAATTACTGGAAAGCACATCGTACCCTAAGCCAAGCACAAGCCCTAGTTACAGGCAGTTCGGAAAGTAGTTTCCAAGAACTTCTGTTGTACTTGTTTGCTATTAGAAGAGCGAATCGGAACCCTAATAAAGCTCGAAGTAGACGGGCAAGACAATTTAAGTTTATATTCATCGCCTTCGATGCAATTATTAACGGTTTTCCGTATAAAGGTACTCTACTAACTGTTACCATGCAAGACGGTAACTTCAACATATTTCCTATGGTTGCCGGTGTGGTTGATAACGAGAATGACAAATCTTGGGAATGGTTTTTTAGAAAGCTCAATCGTGTTATCCCTGATGGCAGAGAACCTACCACCTATGTAAGAACATTTTGTCGAAATTTAGAGGTTGCGAGCCCTTTAAGTTGTTCAAGAAAGCTGCCACTGCTTTTCGGGTCGATGAAACACTATACTTGCTCAGATTCAGACATTATATTTAAAGCTTCATGCGTACTTGATGAAAGCTGACGTGCGGGTGTAGAGTCGAGTTTACTTTCCCGGAAACAGATATAATTTCACTACATCGAACATTGCAGAATCAATCAACCATGCGTTATGAGAGACAAGAACTTTTCCCAGTGTGCAACTTGTAGATGCAATTAGGGTGATGTTAAGACGTTGGGTCGCGAAGAGGAAGACGAAGGCCCCTCTCATGTCTACTGTTCTAACAACATCTTTTGAGAACCTCCTAAAGGTAGAGTTAACACTCGTGTAGTAGAGTTAGCACTCCCGTTTATCCATTCGTAGTAGAGTTAAAAATGCCTTTAGTAGAGTTAATTCCTTCGTAGTAGAGTTAACATCTAATTTGTTAAATGACAAACAAGGGTCGATGAAGCTAGACAATACAACATGCATGGTATAGACGAACACCAGGCTGTTGTTACGCGATCTGAATCTTCTTATTTAGTTAATTTGACTGAGAAGATGTGTTCCTGCAAGCGGTATAACGTCAAAAAAATTCCTTGTGTGCATGTCATTGCCGTTGCTGAGGCTTAGAGAAGGCAAACAATCGAACTTTTGCATCCATATTATCACATGAACTTCTTGTACAACGCATACTCTGGTCGTATCTTTCCTAGAGATGCAGCAATTCCTGTTTCGTTGGATGTGAGCCGTAAGGTGTGTAATCCACCACACGTGCGTCAACAACCAGGGAGGCCAAAGAAATTGCGGATAAAGAACTGGTTCGAGTGTTCATAACCTGTTAAACTTCCAAGAAAAGTTTCAGCTTGTTCTAAATGTAAGCAACTAGGTCACAATGCCCGTACATGTCATGAACGCATTCATTCTTGAATAGTAGAGTTATCTCTTATTGAAGACTTCATACTTATTTACTAGAGTTAACATCATTGTGGCAGAGTTAATTCTTCTGTGGTAGAGTTAGATCACATATGGTATTTCGAATGGTAGAGTTATTTATTATGTGGTAGAGTTAGATCACCTATGGTCTTTTGAATGGTAGACTTATTTATTCAGTGGTAGAGTTAGATCACCTATGGTCTTTCGATTGGAAGAGTTAATTCTTTTGTGCTATAGTTAGATCACATTTGGTCTTTCTTTGGTGGAGTCATTCATTCACTATCACAAGATACTCCCCCCGTAATTGTAAGTAATGAAAGATAATTGCAAGTGTTTGTGCAACAATTTCGTAAAGAAGCAATGCGTCTTTGTGTGGAGATTTCAACTTGTTTATGGTAGAGTTAATTCTTGTATGGTAGAGTATTGTACTTGTTTATGGTAGACTTAACTCTTGTATGGTAGAGTATTGTACTTGTTTATGGTACAATAATTTGCTTAATTATGATTCAATACATTACAAAAGTCATATATATTAACACTTTATATAAGTATTGCTACATTCAAAATAACCAATCATTTAGAGAATTTAGAGAAAAAAGACAACCACTAATGGTTAGGAAATATTTTTGAGAAATCATAATGTCAAAGGCATACTTCATAAGCTTCTTTCGTAGTTCCATCAATGCCTTCATCGAACCTTCAAAGAAGGGAGAATCTCTAGGAATTCACCATTGCAAATACATCCTTCTCGAAGATACGTTTGTTCAAGAATTAGCAACTCATTCTCTCCTTGCCAACCGTGCTGAGCTGGTGCATTAAACATTCTGTGCAGTAGGTATCTTACGTATGCTAATGTATCAACAACTGTTGGTTGTAGTAGAGCTCTTAGGACTTGATAACCTTCTTATCTTGTGTTATCTCCTAAACAAACTAGCACAAATCCATATAGCAGTCTGACTTCTTCACATTCACCATTACCAGCTCTTAGTAGCATTTCCAAACCACCATCATGATTTCCATTCACAAAAAACTCTCTCATACCACATCGGTATAGAGATTCCACATTATCGGCATTGCATAACCTTCTATGGAAATTGTTGAAAAGAGTATTATTTCTTGCAAAGGGATAGAATGGAACATTACCAATAGATATATTCCTTAGAACTTTATTTTCATTGCATAACTCTTTAAAATTCTTTGAAACGAACCTAACAATGTAAATATCCGCAATTCCTTCCGTTGCACATATAGCTGTGATGTTCGTTTAAGTAATGTTCGGTAAGTCCGTTATATGTGTCTTGCGAACAACATTGCTTTTTTTTTGCTGAATCCATATATCCAAAACAAACAAATAAATAATTTTAGGTTTAGTATCTAAGTCAATAAAAAACTTGTACAAGCATCAACCCCAAATCTTATCTACAAACTATTGCCTTTGTATGATTATGAACAAATCGGTTTCGGAAAAGTCTAGAAGCTTTTGATAGATTCAAAGGTGAAGATGAAAAGTTTTTAATAGATTCAAAGGTGAAGATGGAGAATTTAGAAGAAGTCTATATAGGAAAGGTTTTTTTTACACGTTTGGGACAAGCTTCAATGTATTAAATACTTTCCTTCATATACTCATTTAAAGTAAAGGGAATCGGAAGAGTCTATATTGTTAATCGTCATAATGAGTATATGAAGGAAAATATTGATTACATTGAAGCTTGTGCCAATATTAAACATTATTAATCTACAATATTAAACATGAAAAATATTGATGTGTCACAATATTAATCGGTCGTTATATTTTCAACGAATAGAATACGCATAACAAACCATGAATATTCTAACAAATAGTAGTGAACCCTATTATATTGTAAATGAACTCTACTAAGCAGTTAATGAACCCTACTACACGAGGAAAATTAATTCCATTATACGGGAAATGAACTCTATAATACTCTAAATGAACCCTACTAAACAGTTAATGAACCCTACTACACGAGGAAAATAACTCTACTATACGGTAAATGAACTCTATCATACTGTAAATGAATTCTATTAAACAGTTAATGAACTCTACTATACGAGGAAATGAACTATATCATTGTGAAAATGAACTCTACAAAACAATAACGAACTCTACTACACGAGGAAAAGAACTACACTACATGGTAAATGATATTTATCATGCTATAAATGAACTCTACTAAACAGTCAATGAACCCTACTACATGAGGAAATTAACTCCATTATACGGTAAATGAACTCTATCATACTGTAAATGAACTCTATTAAACAATAAATGAACTCTACTATATGAGGAAATGAACTCTAGTATACGAAAAATAAACCTTCCTATATGGTTAACGATCGAATGGTAGAGTCATTGTGGCAGAGTTAATTATTTTGTGGTAGAGTTAGGTCACGTATGGTCTTTTGATTGGTAGAGTTAATTCTTCTGTGGTAGAGTTATATCACATATGGTCTTTATGTGGTAGAGTTAGTTCTGAATTAGATCAGGTATGGTCTTTCGAATGGTAGAGTTAGATCATGTATGGTCTTCGAATGATAAAGTTAGATCACGTTTGGTTTCGAATAGGAGAGTTATTTTGTTGTCAATAACCTATATATATTCATATTTAATAAAACATGTACGACTATACAAGATCGCTTTTTTATGAAAACATGTGACTAAAAACATGTATGACAATACAAATATATACTACTCTAAGACTATACAAATCTGCAAAGGTAATACTCTAAGACTATACATAGACTATACAAATCTACCAATCCAGCAGGAGGTCTTGGGATGCTATGATGAGGACGTTCTTATCACACAGTTTTGCGGGTCCTAGATCACTGCAGGCAATTTACTCTTCTATCGGAAGTTCCTCTCTGAATTCAATGGCATATTTCAGCCGAGAGAAGTCGATGTACTCGTCAGTTTGACCTTTAAAGTTGCATCCGATGGCTAGACACTTGCTCATCTTGAGAGCGTACGCCACAGTCGCCTGAATGTCTATTACGTGGTACGCCCTTAAGAACACGCGCAATCTTATATTGATCCCGCTAATGTGTGGACGCATCTCCTCAGATGAGAAATGCTTGATCATCTTTGGAATCATCACGGCATATGGCCTACAAAACAGGAGAACCATGTAAATGAACTCTATTACTGGAAGTAAATGAACTCTACAACACATGTTATGAACTCTACTACATGCAAAATGAACTACACCACAAGGTAAATGAACTGTACCACATATGTATATGAACTCTACTACATAGAAAATGAACTCACCACCTCTACTATATATGTATATGAACTCTACTACACGGTATATGAACTTTACTATACTGAATTTGAGTAACTTACTTGCATGAGTCTATCGTTGTAGCAGCGAGGTTGCAAGTTGGGTCGGGATCGTATATGTAAACCTTCACTTCTAACAAATTAACTTCCACTGCCACCAAGTGGTTGTTGTTAATATTATGAGGGATGGAGGCTGAATGCCCTGGAAGACTTCTTTAAACCCACTGGGCCACATGTACTTATCCTCCTTTCCCATGTAATCCCTTGTGTACGTGTGACACCAAAAAGCACAAAACAGTGGTTCGAGGAAAGCAATTTGATTACTCCTGTATAGGCTTGGAGTTTGCAACGATCTTTGCCGAAAGAGATTCATCCCGGACGTCATATGATGTAATAAAAAGAGTAACATAATTGTATTAGTACTATAAATGAAATCTACTACAACAAACTTAACTCTACTATACTTGAACTTACGCAATCGTGTAACCAGCCATATTAAGGAATATGTCACTTATGTTTGTGCTGGCTTGAGACAGTTGGGTGTCATCGAGGTGAGAATCTGCATTTGTTGGTGCTATTGGCTTAATTGTATTACGCAGAAAAAAATGAACCTGCACTTGGTGTTTTCTCCGAGTCTGAGTACACCAGGCTAGGTTGCTCCCAAAGAAGTGTCTGTGATGAGTAACTCTACTATATTAGCTTGACAGTTAGTAGAGTTGCTAATAGTGGTAGAGTTCATTTTGATGGTTTGGTAAACATGTATTGATCACAAGAATTGTTGAGTAGAGTTACGCATATCTCGACTAAACCATGTATACGCTCTACCAAAGTTAACAACCCACAACTTTATGTTTATATGAAGTTTGTACAAATATGTAGGTAATGTTAACAATTCAATGTTTGTACATAGGGTAAATCAATCAGAGTAAGTGTCATTCAAATAGAGCCTTACGTGCCAATTTAAGATCCATTTTTTTAGAGGCATTCTCAGTATCACCTTCTATGTCTTCTTAGCAATTCATAGGTTCAGGAGTTCGATGTGGTGGAGGTTTCTGACCTCCACCCATATCTCCATTTTCAGCATTTTTGTTTTGCAAGCTATAAAGTTGTGGTTGCGCTCTGGTCTCCTCCAGCTTAAGAATCTTCTCAAGCATGGATGTATTATCTGAGGTGTTCGCTCCAGCCTAAACACGCTGTCAGCAAGTATTAACATGCCTGTCTTGGTTTCCAGCCTAGTCTCCTCCAAACGATGTAGGCGTTCAGCAAACACGTTGTGATCGTGTCTCATCCCTTCAAAGGCTTTGGTCAAACCTCTAAGAGTGTCAAGCAATGCACTCGATTCCTCTGCCTTCTGTGTTTTCTGTTTAACGACTGTCACCACATCCTTCAAGGTAGTGGAGTCATCCATCTCTTTCTTCTGTCTTTTTTCTTCTTTCGTTTGTTTTTTCTCCTCGACCTTTTGTTTTTTGTCCTTATGTTTGACCTCTTCCTTCTGTTTTTACTTTCTTTGCCTTTCTTCACCTGCTTATTTGAATGAGCACAATGCTTGGTCATCTTCTCCTCGACATAACTATCTGCCTTCCTCTTATTACTTATGTCGCACGCAGATTCATCTAGACTAGAGGCAAGTATGTCTCCAAACATGGTGTCCACTTTGGGATCTACAATATCGTCTGGCCATAGATGCATTATCTTCAGAGGCTGTGTAGTCAGCTGCTTAAGAAGTATCTAGTAGACGAGAAGATGCAATTTATTAAACAAAAATGAACTCTACTAAACCAGCAATAACCTCTTCTACACATAAATGAACTCCACTAAACAGTCAAAATAACTCTACTACACATAAATGAACTCTACTGCACTGAACTCTAGTAGACTAAAATCAACTCAATTGTACTTTAAAATGAACTCTACTATACGTAAATGAACTCTACTATACATAAATGAACTCTATTAATCACCTAAACCAACTCTACTATGAAAACAATTTACCTTTCCATCCTCTGTGTTTCGTTGCTCCAACTTCACAATTTCCTCGAATTCAGTGACTTGTTTTTTTATTGGTCTCCATCGTAGAATGAGGACGTCAGCTTCTCTTTGATATATTTCAGCTAGTATGGAGATATACTCAAATGCCCATATGAGAAGTGAGTGCACAAACCCATGCAGAGTGTAAGTAGTGGCCTTTTTGTAAGCTGCACTTTTGACCGATTTGATCAATTCTTGAAATGCCACTCTTCCCCATGGATGCCTCTCGAATTTCTCAACATCTGCAACCAACTTTGCAGAACTAAAAGGGATCCTACTATTTATGTGACAACCATAAATCCCTACATACAACACCACTAGAAAGCCTACCATCTTCCTCTTCTCGAAAGACCACCCTCTACATCTCCCCAATACATCTTTCAACTCTACCCATGTAGGGCCTTCACCAAGCCCTAAACTCATTTTTTACCAAATCTCTCTGTGGGCATTTGCCACATTAGAAGACTCCTCGAAGTTATCGCAATTAAGCTGCGTGATTTCCATGAACTTGTGTAGAGAAAATCTCGTAGGCCGAGACCCAAACAACACCCACATCTCATACTTCTTCTTAATCATTAGTTGATGCATCAACAAGTATTGTATATGCTTCGCAGCAAATGTGTATTTGGAGTCTGTGAGCTTCAGAAAAAGCCTAGGCAAGAGTTCTCCTTTATGTCTACGTATGCACACTCACCTATACCCTTGATCATAATACTGATGTTTTTAAGATTGGAGTAATTGTTGATGCTTCGATTGTTCATCATCGGTAGACTGTGTGTAAAAAGTTTCTCCGGGTACTTCTTCTCAGCCATATCTAAAGATGAAAACAAACGATAAACATTAAAAACCCAACTCTATTACACACAGATAAACTCGACTACACAGAACTCAACTCTACCAAACGTTAGACTAACTCTATTACACTTCACCCTACACGGAATCCAACTCTACCACACTACAAGCCAACTCTACCACACTACAACCCAACTTTACCAAACGTCAGACTAACTCTACTACACGGAATCCAACTCTAGCACACTACAACCTAACTCTACCACACTACAAGCCAACTCTAGCACACCACAATCTAACTCTACAAAACGTCAGACTAACTCTTCTACACGGATTCCAACTCTACCACACTACAACTTAACACTACTCTACCACACTGCAACCTAACTCTACCAAACGTTAGACTATCTCTACTACACTAAGTCTATCTCTACTACACTTCACCCTAACTCTAGTTCACAACTAGTTACGAACTATATCACATTGGCTCAGACCCAGGAAGAAATCTAATGGACAAACACAGAAGAAGAAGATGAAGAACAAAAACTCAAATGTCGCGAAATCGACAAACACAATGTCTACGTAAACAACAAACCAAAATTTTCTCGTGAAAAAGAAGAAGAAGAAGAAGAAGAAGACGACATTGAGTAAGACGACGAAGACGTTGAGTAAAACGATGAAGAAAAGAAAGAGAGGTTAACGACGACGGTTATGAATCTTTTTTCTTTTGTGAAATTTACCAGATAAGAAGAAGAAAGAAGAAGAAGAAGAAGAAAACTTACGTTTTTGTTTCAAGGGTGTAATCGTAAATACACGCTTTATGCATGCTTTTTTTTGGATAAAAACTGTTTTGGTAATTACAGTATAATTTTGCTTTATTTGAGCAATTCTTTCAGACGATAATCTTAATTGCCACTTTTGTGAAATTTATAATCAACATTGCCACACTTCAATCTAATTGCCACTCAAATTTTGGTATTTCCATTTTACCCTTATTGAAACACACTTATTGAAAGAGAAGGTTTCAATTTTGTCACCTTAATCAGACACACTAATTGATATAAAAGATTTCAATTTTGTCTCACTCACTGAAACATTCGATGAGAGCTGTATTTTTCCGATTTCACGAGAGCTTCCTTCTTCTTCTATGTTCCTGCACTTGAAGCTTCTTCCATCTCTCCCATTTCTTATCCATCTCGCACATTGCTGACTGGTATCTTATTTAATTCTCTCATTCTGCCTCGGTGAAAAGAAGAAAAGAAGTAGGTCAGTTCTTGATTTATTGATTTTGATATTGAAATGTAAATAGCTTGATTGGCTAGCACATTTAGTTGGTATTCATGTTCGTAGTGTTGATTAGGTATGTTCATTGTTATATAATATCATAGTTGTCTTGAAGCGTGCTAAATGGGAGCAAAACGAGTATACCCAAATCAGCTTGTTTTCGTAAACTCTTTCTGTAGATTTTGTCCAATTAGTACATATAGGTACAGTTGTATGGTACATTTAGGTACAACGGCACACTAGAGATGACATAACAACATGTACATTTAGGTACAACTCCACACTAGAGATGACAGAACAACAAGTACAGTTAGGTACAATTAAAACTTTTTGTGTAATTCGTGAATGAATTTTGTTTTATCTTATATACAGAAGGCGTTGAGGAACATGTACACAGACGTGCAATTTGACTATGGAGGGTACTATTCAGAAGATCATGAATGGATTTCAACAAATTGTCTAAATGTTATATTGTTTAAGACTTCATCTTTGGTGGAGATAACTTATTCAGTGTTAGTAGGTAAAATGCAGGAAGATTGGAATAGTTGAAACCACTGGGAAGCTCAAATTGAGTTACAATCTATCTAAAGCTCGGAGAGAGACTTATACTGTAGATGACGAGCAAGTTTTGATTTATTTGATGTCATTGGATAAAGAGGGGAAAATGTAGACAATGTTATTTGAGACTTGTTTTGCAAGTAGAGTTATTGAATGGTGTGGAAAATGTAGACAATGTTGGCATTGTTACTATTGAAGAACAACAGAACGAGATGATTATTGATGAGATGAAGCAGACCTTTTTGACAAAAATGGTGGTAATGATGATTGTGAGAATGAATCACGTGATGATTTGGCGATTGTGGCTTGCCCTACGAATAATAATTTGAATGTTGATGAGCTTCCTGTTTGTGTAGAAGAAATTCAGAATGTTGAAGAATGGGAAGAAGGTACTGATCTTGAGATAAAGCAAGAATTTTGTTCGAGGCAGTCAGTGCAAGATTTGGTTCTTGGAGCTGCAAATAAGAACTGTTTTGGATATCAACAGTTAATTTGGATAAGCGATGGGTTATGCTACAGTGTCATCAAGCTTCAAAATGTTGTAAATATTATATACGAGCAGCTAGATATAAGGATTCAATATTGTGAACTATTAGAGTACTCAGAAAAATGCATACATGCTCACGGGCTCTTGAGAGCACTAGCAGTATTAAACAGAGAGGCCCACAACGAATTGTAGCAAATTTATTGCACGAAAGTTTTCTCAGTCAATTTGACACTCCGCCTGCTAGAAGCATTGTTAATATGTACAAAAACAACTTTCTATAGGTTCCTCATACTTTACAGCTTTGAGAGGAAAAAAACGACATGTTGCTGAGATGCGGGGAAGTCCTGAAAAGAGTTACAAATTGTTGTTTTCTTATCTGTTCAAGTTAGAGCAAGCTAATCCTAAGACAATAACAAATGTGGAATTGGATGCAGATAAGAGGTTCAAGTACCTATTCATCGTGTTGGGTTCTAGCATAGAAGGGTTTGAGGCAATAAGGAAAGTGATAGTTGTGGATGCAACTTTTCTTAAGACCAAATATGGTGGTATGTTGGTTTTTGCAACAGCTCAATATCCCAATCATCATCATTACCCCAATTGCGTTTGGTGTGATTGATAGTGAGAAAGATATTAGTTGGAATTGGTTTTTTACAAAGCTGAAAGCCGTTATACCGGATAATAGTAAATTGGTTTTTATTAGCGATAGACATCAAAGTATCATCAAAGCAGTGGAGATGGTGTACCCGAGTGCTAAGCATGGGCATTGCATCTGGCATTTATCTCAAAACGTGAGAGGAAAGGTGGTGAATGACAAGGATAGAGCTGCAGAAAAATTCAGGGATTGTGCTCATGCTTATACTGAGATTGAGTTTAAGAGAAAGTATAATGAGTTTAGTAGTAGGTGGCCTACAGCTGCTAAATATCTAGAAGATGGTATAAAGTTTGAAAGCTGGACAAGGTGCTATTTTGAGGGAGACAAGTACAATATAGACACTAGCAATTCCGCATAATCAATGAACAATGTGTTTAGAAAAGAAAGGGTGTACCCCCTACTACCTATGATTGATGCAATTGTTGAAAAGATGTCTGAATGGTTTAACAAACATACGAAAACATCTTCTAGTGCACCGAACTTCAAGAGAGTGGAACCTTATATAGAGAACATATTGCACTCATGATGTGGAATTGCATAAGGTTTGAAGTTGAGAGTGCTAAACAGCTTTCGGCTTGAATATGATGTCGAAGGAGTCAACAGAAAGTCGTATCTGGTGAACCTGAAATTGAGAACCTGTTCTTGTAGATGTTTTAATATAGACAAGTATCCATGTATCCATGCAATAGCCGCATGTAGGTACTTTATGCGGAAGCCTGAAACTGAGAGAGACGAAAGTATCCAAATCTATGATTATTGCTCGGAATATTATTTTACTCAAACTTGGTCATTGGCATATGAGAAAACAATATATTTAGTTCCACATGAGTCTGAGTGGAGTATTCCTGCATAAATTCAAGAATTGTGCATATTACCTCCTAATTTCGTACCAAAACGAGGAAGAAATCAAGCGACGCGATTTCCATCCTGCGGAGAACGTCGCCGTAAGAAGAAGAACAAGTAAAACCCTAGAATAAACTTGGAGAGCTGGTTGCAGCCATAAGATTCTTAATTTCTGAACTTTTCTGTTGTTTGTGTCCAACCACAAAAATTAAAAAATTAAAAATCTGTCAAAGTGCAACTATGTGCACCAGTGTACAACTGAACAACAAGGTTCATCTACATCAATTTTTTTAAAAAAAATTGAACAAAGAGTGGCGGGAGTTTTCAAAATTTCTTAAAATTTAAAAATTTAGAATTTTTTTATTTATTTTATTATTAATAATATTTTTTCGATTTTCTTCATTTTTTTCTTTTCACTTGTCGATTTCTTGTCTAAAATACAACAATTTAGATGTTCCAAATGTTCCAAAATATAATCATTTAGATGTTCCAGTTGTTCCAAAATATAACCATTTAGATGTTTTTGTTGTTCCAAAATATAATCATTTAGATATTCTAGTTTTTCCAAAATACAATAACCTAATAAATGAGACCAAGTTGTTTCGTAATACAAAAAAAAAAAACCCATATGTTTCATAATACCAAAATATCATAACCTAATAAATATGTCCAAGTTGTTTCCTAATACAAAATTGGATCAGTTCTTCTGCTTTTTTTATCCCCAGTTGTATATCTATTTGGTGCTCTTTTCACCCGCTTTACTCTTGTTTCTACTACCCCATCTCTGTCCTTCCTCTTTGTTCCTTTACCCTGCTCAATCTTATCACCATCTTCTTCATCATTATTCTTTTCACCATCTTCTTCATCAGTATTCTTTTCACCATCGCCTTCTTCTTCATTCTCATCACTATCGCCTTCTTCTTCACTTTCATCACTACCGCCTTCTTCTTGACTCTCATCACTACCACCTTCTTCATTTTCATCACTACCGCCTGCTTCCTCATCTTTAATTGGTGCCACATCCTCAATTGGTGTCACACAATTGATCAACACAAATCCACTGTTGG
This sequence comes from Lepidium sativum, assembly GCA_023374145.1. Classification (NCBI taxonomy): domain Eukaryota; kingdom Viridiplantae; phylum Streptophyta; class Magnoliopsida; order Brassicales; family Brassicaceae; genus Lepidium; species Lepidium sativum. Next base: position 15,624 of record JAKUCM010001961.1, read on the forward strand.
GGGTGGCTGAATATGCATATATTGGATCAATACCCCTTCTTTGACCCGCCACATTGTTCTGGAGAATATGCATATTTGTTTCCAAAACACCAATCCTGTCAAACATTTTGTTACTCATTGCACTAAGCGCCCCCATGAGTTTCCCAAACCCTTTCTCCATCTCTTTCAAGATTACTTCATGTACAGATTCAAGAGTAAGATGTTCAACAGGGTTCTCTTTCTTATGCACATCCACGGGGATCATGCTCAGAGTTGCAGCTCGATCTTTGACATCCTTTTCCAACCAACCTTTCGAGAATATTTTCTTCCTCTGCACCAGTAGACAATCTCTCTAGCTTCTAACTATCAGATCTAAACCCATGTCATTGTCATTAACCTCCTCAACATTTCGCCTCAACAAGTCTTGTTCATCCAAGGTAGGTTCCAAGATTCTAGTAATTACCTAAAATTATCACACCTAATTCTAAACTAAAACTCGGGATAAACACAAATAATACCAAGTTCGTTCATAAATACTAGCCTTAGTTTGTCCGAGCATAGCGTTTATATCATCCAACGAAGGACCTTCGCTGTCACTGTAAACGAACTTCCGTTTGCACATCCACGGGGATCATGCTCAGAGTTGCAGCTCGATCTTTGACATCCTTTTCCAACCAACCTTTCGAGAATATTTTCTTCCTCTGCACCAGTAGACAATCTCTCTAGCTTCTAATATCAGATCTAAACCCATGTCATTGTCATTAACCTCCTCAACATTTCGCCTCAACAAGTCTTGTTCATCCAAGGTAGGTTCCAAGATTCTAGTAATTACCTAAAATTATCACACCTAATTCTAAACTAAAACTCGGGATAAACACAAATAATACCAAGTTCGTTCATAAATACTAGCCTTAGTTTGTCCGAGCATAGCGTTTATATCATCCAACGAAGGACCTTCGCTGTCACTGTAAACGAACTTCCGTTTGCACATCCTTGGACAACCCAGATCTGCTCTTACATTTTGATGATATTTCTGTCCAAGTTCTCGAATACACTCGAAAGCCAGAATATGTACAATGAGTCAAAGCCATAATCAAAAACTCGATATCCACCAATAAAAACTCAATAATTGTACTAGTTTGACCAATATAAAAATGGTTTTACCTCATGCGGGATAATGAATCCAGAAAATCCAGGTTGAGCTTTTGTTTTCACAACTCCATTCATGTTCTTTACCAGCCCCTTAATCCCATCAATGCAATCATGGAAAGTATAACGACCCCATGGGAAATTCTTACAAGCACTCAAGACATTGAAAATTCTCAAAAATAATGTGTCAACATTCGGTTCATACTTATTCTTTGCATTCAATATCTTGCAGAGGAAATAAAGGACAACCAATTTATTCCTGTCCCCAGAGGTCTTCTTGTCCTTCAAGCTCTCGAGCATGCTTTCTACATCTCCAATCTTTATTCCTTTACTTTTCTTAAACACCCTTTTTGTAAATTCCAAACCTTCCAAATTCTCCCATTTTGCGGGATATTCTTTGCAATTGAATCTGGTTAAAAGAGCGTGCTCTCTAATAGAATACCTTATCAGCCTTCCATTCACCAAAAATCAGCACTCTTTTTCTGCCTCAACGCAAGTTGTGCATAGCATAAGCATCCCCATGCCTTGGACTTGGTGATTTCGCTCTATTGGCATGTGGAACACATGCTTAAATTGCTCATTATCTCTAAACCATGTTAGTTCTGCCAGAAATTGTTCTAGAAACTCCACCGCCTGTTGCACATTATACCTTGTTCCTAACATAGTTGGTGTATTGACTTGGTTCAATATACATTTTCTCTGGCTGCAGTGGGCGGGAATCTTCCTCATCATCAGAGCTATCATTAGTAGAAATATCCTACAAATACAAAAAAAAATACATTAATTCGTTAATAGTTGTACCACTTGTACCATAAACAAAACTTATACTCGTACCACTTGTACCATAAACAAAACTTATACTCATACCACTTGTACCATATCCCGAGTTGTACCACTTGTACCATGACACGAATTGTACCAGTACCAGAGTTGTACCATGACCAGAGTTGTACAACTTGTACCATAAAAAACTTATACATGTTCTTAATTGTACTAATTGTACCAATACACAAATGTCCTAGTTTTTATTAAATGTACCTTACTCATTTCATCTTCTTCATCATTATCTCCTTCAACAAAAACATCATCAGATATATCCTCCAAAATAAATAAATAAACAAAAACAAAACTTTACCGTTGATCTTAGATGTAATAATGGTACCAAACTTGATAATAATACATAATTATCCTAGTTGTTCCAGTTGTACCTTAGGCGTGTTTTCATCTTCTTCTTTACTGCTTTCTCCTTCCTCTCCAGTATCATCATCGTCCTTTTCCTCTCCATCGCCTGAAGCAGATACTTCGTCTACTTTGTCGTCTACTTTGTCTTCTACTATCTCTTCTTTGTTCTTCTTATCCAAATTCTTCGTCTTAGTCATTTTACCCTTACCCTTACCCTTCTTTTTATTTTTCACTTTTGTGTCATGTACCCCACTAGCATCTCTTATTAGAACCATCTCTGAACACACGAAACAAAACAAAACCACGTTTTATAGATCGACCCCTAGAAGCAAAATCGAAGAAGATAAGAAGAAATCTCCAAAACAACCAAAATCCCTAATTTTAGAATCAAAATCGTGAAAAAGGCATAGGAAATTTGATAGAGAAAGATTTAGAGATAGATTTCTTACCTTCTGACCTCTTCAAATCTTCTATCGTTCCCTACTCTCGCCGTCAATCCAAATTTATCTTCCTCGATGAAGAGGAGAAGAACGAAAGAAAGTGATTAGGATTGAGGGTTTAGTTGGGTGGGTCTGGTTGTAAGTGGATCAGGTTAGAATTTGAATGGATTTTAATTGGGCCGAATTTTAATTGGACCGGATTTTTAATTGGACGGATATGGCAGACTTGTAAGTAACCTAAACTCCTATAATTTTTTTGTCTCTTAACAAAGTTTTTAATATAAAAAATTGATAAAGAAAATGAAAATAAGAGGGTGACACTTAAGATTGTTTTTTGGCAAAAAAAAATGGCAATAGAGCCATTGTTCCAATTTTTTCAAATAAATATCGAAAATAATAATCAGACAGGCCTGAAATTAAATGTGCTTAAGAATCAAACGAAATATAAATATAGTAAGATTTGATATATATATATAAGTGCCTTACAAATGGTTCTTAGCCCAAGATGTAATGAGAGAAATTTGCTTTTCTCCTTCTTCTAGCTTTTGTTTCGTTTTCGAATCTTTGCTACTGTGACGACCAAACGGTAACTGTTGATTTCTCGTTGTAAAGTCGCTGTTTTTAGATTGGTTCATAGAATTTTCAGTAACCTGGCGTGTATTTATAATTTTGGTTCAGATCCTGTATGAATCGTTCGAAGAGTCTTTTGATGGTCGCTGGACCGTTTCGGGGAAAGAGGAATATCAAGGTAAATGCTTTGATGTCTTATTAAGTGATTTTGTTTTTCTATGGTTGTTGAAGTGCAAGAATCAAATAGGAGAGTTAATTCATGGTTTTATTCCCAAATTCACACTAATAATCGGTAGTTTTGAAGAGCTTATTATAGTATGTACAGATGTAGTAATGTTCAATTTTGACTGGAAATTGATAGGATTAGGAAGCAGACTTTGTGTTAATCTGGTTGTCTTCTTGATTAAATCTTTGAAGGATTGCTTCTTCTTTGAATCCTTTAGGTGTGTGGAAGCACGATAAGAGCGAAGGTCATGATGAGTATGGACTTCTCGTGAGTGAGAAAGCTAAAAAGTACGGAATAGTGAAAGAGCTTGATAAGCCTATAAACCTTAAGGAAGGAACTGTTGTTCTGCAGTACGAGGTTCGTTTCCAAGAAGGACTTGAGTGTGGTGGTGCTTACTTGAAATACCTTCGTCCTCAGGAAACTGGATGGGTTCCTCAAGGGTTTGATAATGAATCTCCTTACTCTATCATGTTTGGACCTGACAAGTGTGGTGCTACGGAAAAGGTTCATTTCATCTTGAAGCACAAGAGTCCCAAGAGTGGCGAGTTTGTGGAGCACCATTTCAAGTACCCAACTGTTCCATCTGATAAGCTTTCCCATGTGTACACTACAATCTTGAAACCTGATACTGAGGTGAGTATTTTAGTTGACGGTGAGGAGAAGAAGAAGGTTAATTTATAGTCTGCTGAAGACTTTGAGCCTCCTTTGATCCCTTCCAAGACCATTCCTGATCCGGAGGACAAGAAACCAGAAAACTGGGATGAGAGAGCCAAGACGAGGGATATTAACTTAGAATATTTCGTACATTGCTGCAGAAGAAGGTGTTCGACCTTTTGTACAAGGTTGCAAACATTCTTTCCTAAGTGCGTACAAGTCAAAGATCATGGTAAGTTCTCTGGTGTGTTTTCAGTCTTAAGAACATAATGTATGGAGAAGAAGCTTCACTGAAACTCTGCAATTTTCGTTTGTAGGAACTCATCGAGAAAGCTGAACGAGGCGTTTCACTGTTTTTGTTTTTTTTCCTAACATGTAGATTTGATATTTAGGGCGTTATGGAGTAAACGAGCCCCTCTCTTCTCTATAAGCATAAGGTTTTTAATGAGTACTTGTACCTCAGCTATTAGTCAGGATTATTGTGTTTGGTCAAACGGTTGGAAGGAGTCTGGTTTTGTTACCCACAATTTTATAAGAGCGTGTGTTGCTGGGAAAGTTTAGGACATGAGTTTGCCTTTGATGTGGTATAGAGATGTCAGGACGGTTAATGGTCCAATGAATTGGGGTAATCGGCATTGGGTTGCATTAGTTATACAGTTGGATCGGTTTGAGATTGAAATCCTCGATCTTTTTATTGCCGTATCGTCTGATTGCAGTCCATATGTCGTCTGTTGCACAGATGCTTGGCAACGTAACTGAGACTTGTTGTGATTGCACCCACTTTCCTTGTATTCCCATTGCTGATGATTGTGGACCTTCTTCCATTAAGTTGATTGAGTTACATGCAGCAGGTTGTTGTTTGAAGGGATGCCTGACATAACTGATTCAGTGGTTAATAATTTGCTGATGGAGTATGCGGTTTAGGTGTTTAAACCATGTGTTTCTGAACTTTAACTTCTCGCTTGACTTCTCTCTTTCGTTTCTAGTTTTTAATTCTTATTTTCAGAACTTTACTGATTTAGCAAGATAGACAATTTCTCAATATCTTATTCTATGTGAGTTTTTAGTTTCCTTCCATCTTCTTACTGTTGTCCCGTCATAAACTTTATTTGTTATATCTTAGTCGGTTTAAAATGTATGTGTAAATGTATGTGTAAATGTGTAAATGTCTGAGTTCTTTTTGCTTCGGTAAATATGATACTTTTTAAAATTTTAATGTTTGTTTGGGTTCACGACAGTGCGCGACGCATTGTCTACATTAGACCTTTGAGTACAAAAAAAGACTTTTCTATGTCGTTGGTCTATTTTAATCTTTGAGCTCATACAACGTAATATGCGAAACACAGCGTTAATGTTACAATTACTCTAAATGTCGATTGGATTGTGTTTGTAGAAGAATATATATTCATGTAAAGTCAAAAGTCAAAATCAATTAACATGTGATGAAACCTTGAAAGTTAGGAAAGAGTTCTTGAAACTTGCCATAAATGAGATAATAAGTTCAATGGACGAACAGAGAGCACTTCATCATCCCTTACCTCATCATTTTCATCTTCATCATTCTCATCCTCCATGGCCTCTTCCCCCCCTTTGCTAATATCACGGGTACTACATCATGTTTCTTACCAGATACATATACATTGGTGATTTTAAATGATCTTAGACCACTTCCAAAAGAGGTTCTTAATAGGAGTTCTTAACATTTAAAAATAAAAAAATAAAATAAAAATGAGAGAGAGAATGTATTGGGTCTCTTAAATAAGAGAAACAAGAACCTAAACAAGAAACCCATATTACCACATGTCATCATTCTAAAAATAAAATTTTAAATAAAAATTAAATTTTAACAAAAAATATTAGTATTTTATTATTTAGAAATTCTAAAGAGTTTTCTTACCTTCGGAGATACTCTTATGGAGTTATGAGCTCCTTTTTGTTATTTTGTTAAACTGATTCATATCATTAATGAAATATCCAAAAGAGCTAGATATTGAAACCTATACAAAGCTACTTGCCTTAAAAAAATAAAAACAAGAAAGCTTAAATTTGATTAGCCGATATGTTAATACAACCTTAAACACATAAGATTCTTGAATTTATTCCTGTGTTTTCTAGCTGTAAGAGAGTTTAGACTCTCGGTCAATAGATTTAAAGAGTTGAACATGAGGCAAAGCAGCTCCATTGTCGAGCATATTATTCCTCTAACTCCATATTCCATAGACCGTAGCTTTTGCAGCGATTAGGCGGAGCATTGTAGGAGAACGTTGTGCCGATTGAAGACCCCTATAAACAAGGTCATTCCAAGAAGCAAAGCTTAGGTAAGTGAACCTTAACTGATTCATAATATTGGCCCAGATGGGTGTTGCGTAATCACAATGTTGGAAGATGTGATCTCTTGATTCAATATGTTGAGAGCACAAGCAGCAAGTTAATGGCACCTGCATTTTTCAAAAGAGACAAGCTTCTCACGGATAGGTAGCCTATCAAGATGGCTGATTCAGAAGTTGAAGGCACATCTAGGTGTTTTCCCTTTGAACCACACGACTTTTGACCAAGGATGTCTAAATTGTTCAGGCCTATGGTCTTGCCATGTTCAAGCAGTGTTATACATCGGAGAGTCAATACCGTCTGCAAACCAAGAGTAAAGATTCGGGGTATTTTATTGCAGAGCAAGAGTAGCAGCCAGTCTAGTTGCGAGGACAAGATGAGATAGAGCTCGAGGTTGTGAAAAGGACCATAAATCATTTGAGGTAGCTGCTACAACCTTTGCATTTCGTGGGATTCTAAGCGATGAAAGTCCATTTTCCCCTATTATAGGGAATACTGGTCCCAAATAAGACCAGTGGTCATGCCAAAAGCTATCCTCCATACTATTACCAAATTTACATCAAATAAATATCTCTACTAAAGGTTGTTAGAACTCGCTGGGATCTTGAGAGAAACCCACAGAAGGGATTTACTTGTTAACACAACCTGAATGAAACAATTGTGCACGGGTTTATACCGAATCCCGATTCTCCGATGTAAAAGTCTCTCTCGACCACTTTCGAAAATTTTCCGCCCCTCACTGACTACAAAAACACCACATAAAAGAAAATTTAAACCAACAACAAAACCATATACTAATATCAAACCAACTAAAGTGATAGTCAATCCACTTTAATCGTAATATTTAGCCAGCACCTAAACCAAATTAAAAACCAAAACACATGAGCAAAGCCTCCACACCACCCTGTAACAACATCAAACCTTGTTCAATCTCTGCCTCACGTAAGCTCTCATAGGAAACAAGCTTGTCCTCAAGCTTGAACAAAGGAAATTGGGCCTTGAGATCATTTATCAATTCCCACGTGGGATCATGAGCTGGTACATCTTTCTATTGAACCAAACCCTGCAAGTGGCCATTCGTAGTGTAACGCGTCTCCAGAACACTCTCTGGTTCAATCTTCGGCAAATCAGCGGTGCTAAGAGCTTCCGGAAAATGAGTCACTGTTGAAACATGTCCCTTGGCCTCCTTTAACTGCGATACATGAAACACATGATGTATACGAGATGCCTTCAGCAAACGAATACGGTATGCAACCGCGCCAATACATTCTAGTACCTCGTACAGGCCGTAACTTCAGATAAACCATATAGCCCACTGGAAAGTGAACATCACGCCCTCTTGAATCAGCAAAACGTTTCATCTGCCGCTTGCGCTCTAAGGAGATTATGTTGCAGCATCTTAACATCTTATCTCCAGCCTTCAAATACTTTTCCAGCTCAAAATTCTAAGTTGATCCATGCTCAAAGAGAACTAGCTGAGGAGGATCCCTAAGTAGTTTTAAGCGAAGAATGGAAGGAAGTGTTATAGGAGAAATCGGCCCACGACAAGAACGAGTACCACTTCTTCGGAGATTGAGATGCAAATCAACGTAAGTAAGACTCAAGACAACGATTTAGTACCCCGGTCTGGCTATCAGTTTGGGGATGGTAGGCCGTACTGAATTTGAGCATAATACCCGCTTGTTTAAAGCATTCCCTCCAAAAGTTGTTGGTAAACATCCTATTGCGATCTGCGACCATTGACGAGGAAAAACCATGCAGCTTGACAACGTCACGGATGAACACATTTGCCACATCGACTGCTGTAAATTGGTGCTTCAATACGATAAATTACCCATATTTGCTAAGTCGATCAACCACACCAAGAATGGTATTGAACCCATGAGAAAGCGGCAATCTCTCAATGAAATCTAGGGAGATATATGTCCACACTTGTGTCGAATAGGAAGAGACTGAAGTAAACACCAAGACCAGCAACCGAAAAACCATTTCCTAACAATACATCGCAGCCAGACATCGGAACACATTTCAGCTAAGTACGAGAAAGAAAAAAAAGGGGAAATGAAGTAATGCGTAGCCCCACTGTAAAGTATAATGACAACTCTACTCTTACCCACACCACCAAAAACTTTAGTTGTAGAAAACGATGGTAATCCCAAAAAAATTTCAACGAAAGGTTCCTGCATTCGGATGGGGGAGACAACACATCAGGAGAAGATTCGTCAATGAGATCCTCAATCAGCTCCACCTCACTACCATCAATCACTGTTAGGATTTATAAGTATTGATTTGGACATTTCTGTCCCGGAAAGTAAGGAGCATCACAGGAAAAATAGATTCCTCTACGACGCTTTTCCGCAAACTCCTGATCCGATAAATACAAGCGACCTTTTGGATTTGCGGAACGGGCAACAATAGGAGGATGAGTAGGATTAGTGGAAGAGCTAACCGAGGTGGTACCCTGATTTCTGTCCTGGGACACATGGCCCGTTGACTGAGATTGTTGTCTTCCCAGCGAATGAATAAGACCCAACTGTCTTGATCGAGTAATTGTTGTAGCAGGAGCTTCCATTACCATATTACAAATTGTGGTTGATTCTAAGCAAACTGCAGCATCAATCATAACATCCAAGCCCTGAGGATTAAGCATAATAAGTAGATCTTGAAGAGCCGGCTTTAAACCATTAAAAATATATGTTCCATGGAAGTCTCATAATACGCCAATTAAACCACCTCAATACCAGGTCCTCCAAACTAAGAGAAATCATTCACAACTAATCATCTGCACTGTAGTGACTTATTAGGAAGAAATGTTCAATTCTCGAAAGCCAACTAAAAACATTAGTGCCATCAAAGATTGGCATCTCCATCTTGCGAACTAACATATCCCGACGATCTTGAGGATAGCAAGCAGTAACATATGCCGCTTGAGGGATCCTATCATGTTGTAAATTAATCGGCACAAGAGAAAAAAACAAATCTTTCCGGATATTTTAGGTAGTTGTGTCTCTAACACGAACTGAATATGAAAGAGATGAGTTCGTGCAAAGATTAGGAAACGGAGAGGGAGAAGGTAACACCAGTTTCGAATGTGGAGCAGCTAATTGGCGAATAAATGATTCAAGAGAATTGAAAAGTGAATCCATAGAACCCAATTTAGAATCAAGTGAGACAAATTTTGCTTCCATGGAACGTTCTAATGACAAAATCCGAGCATCTGTTTTATCCTGAGCTTCCAAAAAATTGGAATCAAGCGTTTCAAATTACCTTGAAAAATTAACCATACTCGATTCAAGTTCATCGAGTTGATGATCCTGCATTGGAGCCATTAAGAGAAGAAGACATGTTCACCGCACCAATTTGTTAGAACTTCGCCACCATCTTGAGGGAAACCCACGGAAGGGATTTACTTGTTAACACAACCAGAATGAAACAACTGTGCAAGGGTTTATACCGAAGCTCGGCTCTCCGATGCACATGTCTCTCTCTCTTGACCACCTTCAAAAATTTGTCGCCCCTCACGGACTCCAAAAACACCACATAAAAGAAAATTTAAATCAACAACAAGACCATATACTAATATCAAACCAGCTAAACCGATAGTCAATCCACTTCAATCGTAATATTTAGCCGGTTCAATTCACAACACCAAAACACATGAGCAAAGCCTCCACACCACCCTGTAACAACATCAAACCTTGTTCGATCTCTGCCTCACGTAAGCTCTTGTCAGCTTATCGAAGGTCTGAGTTGAAGTAGGGAGCACCATGTCCATGATTTGAATGAAGATTCTTTAATATTCCAGAAATCTGAAACTGGTCGTACATGATGATGTCTATGCCACAAAACCATAAGGACCCTCCATTGGCAAATAAAGCTATATGAGTTTCAAATTTAAAGTTATGTTCCATTCAAAATAGCTTCTTAACTCCAAGTCACCCTCACCTTTTGGCAAAAATACTATAGACCATGGGAGCTTTACCTTTTCCCTATTTATTATCTGGCCCGACCATAAGAATCGTGGGCATAAGGATTTGATAGCTCTTATGCTCTGCTTGGGCAACCTGAAAATGGGAATCCAAAATAACACCAAACCATTTATAACTGAGCATAAAAGTTGTGCTCTTCCCGCGTAGGAGAATACTTGAGATACCAACCACTGAGAAACTCCTTTAGCTTCATCAATAAAAGATTACAATCATTGATTTTAAGCCTTCTACACATAAGAGGGAGTCCCAGTTACCAAATTTACAGATTTTTTGTTTGAAAAACCATAGAGGTCTAGTGTGTTTCTTTTAGTTTCACGTACCCCTCTTATAAATAGTTATGTTTTCTCTTTACTCAGACACAAACATAACCCCCCTGAAAAATCCTCCATTTTTTCATAAATGTTATGAAAGATTGTAATTATCTTCAAGGAGCCAAGAGGGCAGGGTACTTTCCACTAGCTCCCTACTTTTCGCCGATGCACTGAGTCTCTAGGAGGCTCTCAAAAATTAGTTTTATTATCTGGAATAATTTCTTAAATCCTCTGCGGTGTGACCACTTATTGAAACCACATACGTTCCGGCAAAAAACGTCTACTAACAAAGTTAAGCTTTAGTGAAAATCTTGCCTCAATCCTTTTTGCGTTTTTTCCTATGCAACACCTCTTTGAATACAAAATCACTGAGCTTACAGTCACAACTAACACACAACTAGATGTCCCAGCTTTTGGGTTGACTAAATTTCTAAAAAATATATTCACTATTAGAATATTTGGATTGGGCTTGTTCACAGGTTGATCAAGCGCCATTGAATCCTTTAATGTTCCTTGTGCCGAAGAGCAAGCTCCTGTCAAAAATAATGTGCTAATTTTCACATCCACATAGTGCATGTACAGTCGATACAACCTGACTTTGGTCCATTGCTATGGGTTTTTGTAGCAGATTTTCCCACTATGGGACATGAGTTCACGCTGTATTTATTTAACTTACATGAAGTGCATTTTCAAGGTGTTGAAGCACATCGTTTGACGCAATGTCCGACCTCCTTCCTCTGAGCACAAACATGAGGCATTATGGACTAGAAAAATTCACCTTACGGAAGTACCCATTTGGGAACTCAACACTTACAGTCTCAGGTAGCGGACGTCTTGGGTCAATCACAGTAAAGATCCTTGTCACCTCAATGTTGATTTTGGAGAGTGTTGTAGGGTGAAGATATTTATGATCACCTACAAGGCTTGCAATTTGTTCCAGACCATCAGAGGCACATCATGAAGCTCCAGTCATACAAGGGCAGTGGTTAGCTCAGGTTTGGTCGGCACCACTCCTCGTTCCTAATTTGCTGTGAACATGGTCTATCCCTCGATTGTCCACAGACCTTGACTCTCCAATATGCACCTAGTTTGAGCATTCAGAATGCGTAATAAGAAATCAAATCCATCAAGTTTTGAGACAGTATTATCTCGATATTCTCGACTCCAAATCCCATTGACTATAGAGTGTAAAGTGCATTGGGATGGATGATCTTCATAGAACTGGCCTATGATAAAGAAATCCCAAGATTTCTGATGTTTCTCTATCGATACAATGGGATATATACATATGATTTGCATGAGGGAAAGATGTAGGATTCACCTGATTTCTCCAAAGTGAGTGTCGATGATTTGAACAAATTTGCCTAGGCATCTTGAGTTTTTGTTGCTAGCATAGTCGATGATGAACCAAGAACTTTAGGTTTCGGCACTTCCATTGTCGTGGTAACCTGGAGCTCCCATCAAGTGATCATGGCCTAACATCATAAGCATTTGAAATTTCTGGAGCAGCGACAGTTGAAAATGGTACAAGGGGGTAGATCTAGTGACAAAGATGGTCTAGTCGCTAGATCTATAGGTGCAAATGGTTTGAGGGGGTACCGAAGCCCTCAGTAGTATGAACCGTGTTTGCAGTAATTTTGATTGAATCGAGCGTCAGAGAAATTTGCTTATTTTTATCACATGACTATTCTCCTCCTTGCTTCTTCTTTGACTTTGTTTATTTCACAATGAGAAGAGGTGAGCCAACACTTAGGTTTTCAATACGTATTCATTTAGGTTTTAAGATTCATTTTTATTTAGATGTTAGACATTTATTCATATAGGCAAATATGTGTCATATTTTTATATAGTCATTTAAGCTTGTATTAAAAACTGTTTTACATTTATTAATATTTAATATATTTAATATAAATAAACTATTTGTTTTTTAAAAAACATCTTAGTAAGTAAACATATGGAATGTCTCAAAGTTTATGTTCATGTCCTTTATATAGAATAAGATAGACAACATATCATATTAGGGTTAGGTCAATCATAATTGAATATCAAATTAGAGTTATGACAAAATAATATAATATGTATGTTCAATATATTATATCAATTATCATTACTATCTTATGTCTATTTTTTGAAGTACACATATTAAGATGATTTGAATAAGATCTATATTTCATATTAAATCAAATATATATATTTAGTTGATAAATCTCAAATCACAAATAGATTTTCCTAATTAACTCAAATATTTAGATTGTCGTTATAGATTATATACACCTAAAATTCTCAAATAATTATATTTTTATATAATTACATATAACTAATTCTAAAATTATGACTAATCGATATGTTGTGATATACATACTAAATTAATTAGTTTTCTAAAATATATTTATCTACTAAATATATTTGTTATATAAAAATCAATCGTGATAGACATATTTAATTCTGATCTACTAAATACTTTTATATATTCCTTAATTAGAATCAATTTTTATAAATTTTGAAATTTTTTCTTGTATTAATATAGAAAATTATCGAATATTTAAGATCTAATTTTCCAAAGACATTCAAGTCTTTTCGTATACTAAATTTGTCAATTAAATATCATATATAGACAAATCAACCAAGATCTTTGAAAATTTCAAAAATATACATTTGTAAATTTGGTATATGTAACAATTCAATATTTGTATTAGTTATCATTATTACACCTACTAAGATATTTGTATTAAATCAAATATTTATTTAAGTGATAAATATCAAAATATATATAGAACAACCATTGGTTTCCTTAATTAAAATAACCTTTTTATAAAACTTTCTTAAGCATTACTTGATTCTTATTAATCAATTAACAAATAAATTCATTATTTCCAATAATTATGAAAAATAAAATAAGTTTCTTAAAAATGGAAAACGAAAGACATTGTAATCAATGAATTCAATGTTATTTTTATATTATTTTTATTTTGTTATCATTACTAACAAAAAAAAACTAACTATTCAATTCAATTGAACAATATATTCGAATAAAATACGTAATGATATTAATTTGTTAAAAAAGTAATTATTCAATTCATATATTTCATAATATAAATTAGATATATCTTTAATATAACAGTTATACTGGTTTATAACATACTTTACAAATCATTTTTCTTTATAGAAGATATTAGTTAGTATTAGTTAGTATGTAATGTGATAAGAGTTCAACATTATTCATAAATATATAGAAATAATTATTCAATTCAGTAACAATAATAATTTTTTATAAATTACATAGTAATTTTAATTTGTAAATAAGAAAATAAATTTAAAGTTTTAAATAATTTATTTAGGAAAATATTTATATATCTAAAATATTATTTTTCTTCATCTAGATTAGTATATGAACATGTATAACAAAAAAAAAATATATATATATACATATATATACATAGATATGTATATATTGTGAGAACCAAACTTGGGTTAATGAATTAATTTTGTGGCTCATATGACCCAATAAAATAATTGTCATCAAGTTTGTAGAGAAAAAAGGAAAATATGCATCTTCTAAACCTAGCACCAAAACCTAATGTGTTCCCTTATTTAAACTCAACAACTCGGCGCTTTCTAAGCTTCTTCCTCCTATGCAATCTGCAAACTCGAGCCTCATAGCAATTATCTTCATTGCCGAAGTTGATTGATCAACCTAGAGTAGCCTCCAAGTGGTAAGAAATTTAGTTCGAACCACTATTTTTGGGGCCCATAACTAATCTGATATTAATCACCTATTTATGATTTGGTAGTTCTTGAAAGATCTTTCTCTCAAGTTTTTGTAGCTTCAAACGGATCGTTGATCGGAGTAGTATTGAGAGAGTTACATCGAGTTTAAGGTAAGACATAAACTCAGTCTCTATTTCCAGACTTGAAGAATTCTGAGTTTGGTTCTAATTGTTGTGTTTGACTTAGCATATTTGGGGTCGTTTTGTGACTAGATCTGTGCAAGGAATGTCAGGTTTCGTTGGATTTATATATATCGAACATTCAGGAACGCAACAGAACCGCCAGACCTTCAATTCTAGGTAAGATATGATCTGTAATGTTGTTGCTTGGTCTGCAAGAATCATCTGTTTTGTTGACTGATGAACCCTAGTTCTGTCTGGTTGCTTCTGTGTGAAGGTTTCTGCTGTGAAAGTTGTTGAATTTGTTTTTGGCTGCGTTTTTGAATCTGTCACCGGCCAATATAGGTGAGGATATGATCTGCGCGACTTTTAGTTTTAATTCAATATTAAACTCATTTATTCTATAAATTAAAAATATTTAATTATAATTTTTTTAATCATATATTAAATATTATATAACTCTTAGATAATACTTAAGAGATTTTGTGAATGTTTGGAAATAGGATAGTTGTTTGAATTATTATATAATATATACATAATTAAAATATGTATTTGTTGAGGCATCTCGTAAGAGGTGATACATTTGATGTTTTGATGAAAAGTAAGTAGATAAATAATGAGTAAATAAGTAAGTGACGTGTCTCTTTTGGAGTACGGGCCAACAATTCACTTTGGAAAAGAGACAATGGTCTGGAGTGAGCCGACAGGACCACTTCAGCCCAAAAACCGCTGACGAGTTAGGGAGGATCGAGTTACGGACCGTGGTCTCCCAACCGAGGGGCTCTGAAGCCATCGTGGAGTATGGTTGAGCCGATGTGTGCGACGTTGGCTGCTACTAGCATACCAACCTGATTGGTACAACTTGTTGAAATACACAAGTTGCACATGATTGCTTTATATGCTTAGGATAGACGATGTTTAGTATTAAGTTAGAATTTTGAGCCTCAATGGGCAGAAGTGATCTCCTTACTGAGTAATTTATTCAGCACAATTATTTTTTGGATTCAGTTTTTGCTCAAACTCAGGATTTTTGCTCGAGATTTATCAGTGAATGCAAGGAAGTACGGGTTTACGCACAACCCTGATTCACCTTAGGCATCAATATCTTAGCTTTCTTAATGAACACAAAAAGTACGGGTTTACGCACAGTCCCCATTCACCTTACACAATATCATATTGGTTTTATCACTGCACACAAGAAAGTACGAGTTTACACACAGTCCCCGTTCACCTTAGACCTCATTATGTGAGCTGAGTTATAGGAGAAGTACCTATTTTTTCTCGTTTCATTCTTTCTAATTGACAAGGTAAACTCAAGGAAGGATCAAATTCAATGCATTTCAAACCCCTATCTTGGAAAATTCAAATTCATTATGGAGGAAACAAACCAGGTCCTTTCATGACACAACATTTGCACAGGTTTCAAGGGCGAACGATCTACCAGTTATGTTTCGAAAGGAAAGAACCGCAAGTCCAAGAGTTCACTATGGTTACTAATCAATCAACCTAGCAAGACTGTCTATCCATAACAAGATGATTCCCAGAACTTAGACTCGATCCTAAGTGCAATGAATGAAACTATATTAACACTCTGTTTTTGAATAATGCATTTGCATATATTATATATATTTTTTTATTAAACCATGGATGATGCTTATGTAACATGACACATATATATTTTTTCCATATATTATCCATAATAAGATGGTCCGAGTTCGCTCTCGACGCGGGCGACTAGTGGAACGTCTCCTTACTGCTCGACGTTGTCTTAGTGGTTCATAGTCGGGCTCCAAATCAAGCTCCTCAGTATGTGCTGGTTGTTGTCCGAGTCTGTGTGGTGAGTCAAGAACAACTGCCTGGATTTCTCGCATTACATCCCTTGGTTGAGTCTGAGATGGTGTCACACGCTCATATGAAGATGCTCTGCGTGGCTGCGTCACTGACAGAGTACTGTGCTCATACGAGGATGCCCTGTGTGGCTGCATTGAGGGCTAAATATTGGAGGGTTGCCTTGAAATTGATGTCGATCTTCTGTGCTGCGCAGGTTCTGGAGGCGTAGGTTCTAGACTTCTTCGAGTGTTGGGGTTCAGAGATAAGGAGCTGAGCTTGTCCATAATCGTGTTAGTCTTCTTGGTATTCCACTTAGACAGCTTGGAGAGTAACCCAATGTGCTTGTGTGCAATGTTTAACCTTTTTGGCATTTTAGGGTCGACATAGTCTTCAAAATAATAGCAGTCTGGCTTACCTAATGTGCTCTCCGTGACTTCAGGTGTCTTCTCGCGGTGGTTGGTTTTGGAGCGTCTTTCAGCGAGTAGATGCTCTGGAGGTAGAAATGCAATGTTAGACTCAAGTGTTATCTGGGAGTGGTCTTCGTTAGGCAGTTGTATAAACGAATTCGTGCTTGCACCTGGTTATGTGAATCGGTACATCAATGTCCCTCTAGCTGAGCTCTTCCTCAGAAATCTATGATTCATGAGGTATGTCATGTCAAAGTATGCTGGAGGTATCGAATCTTTTGATTTTATAGTGACATTACATGCCTCCATTATCCTCGTTATAATCCCTCTGCAGCAAATGGAAGCATTGTCTTTGCTTTGCAGCTGAGTCGCCCAACTTTTGTACCAGGTCAACTGCTTTATGATCGCCTTTGTGAACCCGTTGTTGTTTCTGTTCCCCACAAAGTTGATTCCGTAATCGTAGCTGTTGAGAATGCTCAAAAGTGCTTCATCAATCATTTCAAGCTCTGGCCTCCTCACATTCCCGGACTCGTGCCTGGCAAAGCATGTATCAGCGATCACTTTGTGAAAGTACTTGATTTTCAGGTTCCTGATCTTGGTGCTCTTACTGCGTGAAGTGCTGTAGTCGTCTGGTGTTGCAATCACTTTTCATAGTAGGTTCGGCTCGTCATGGTCAAAATCAGTGTCGTTTCCATCAGAATGATGAAGGTCAAACAGCTGCTCGAATTGCAATACTGGTAACGAGTATTTTCTGCCATTGAATATTGAGGCAAGGAATTGCATAGTCTGAGCAGGGTAGGTTTCGCGTGCATACGACACGAATTGTGTCAGACCAACATCCGCAGCATCTGGTCGACGTTTCTAGCTATGCTTAATTGCATCATTGTCTCACGATGCATGTATCTTGTCCCTTCCACTTTCACTTTGCTTAAGGTGCCTCAACGCTTGTTTATGTGGGACATTTTCAGGGAGGTTTTCGTCAATATAGACATCCGGTTCACTGTCATTACTCCATGACTCCTCTTGTGTTTCGTGCACTGTCTCCACTAGAACAGTCTCTCTCATGACTTCTTTGTCACTGCGTCTCGTAGTTCTGCGTACTAGTTGCGGCGCTTCAAAGCTCGAGTCCTCATCATCCAAATCCACTGGTGAATCAACCAAAAAATGTATGTTCTAACGCCTCGAAGAACCTTCCTCTGATCTTCTTATACTATGAACAGAAAGCAACAACACCAAATTTAATCTTAAGTGAGCTCAGAATCAACAACACCAATATTGTAAAAAAAAAAAGAATAATCTATAATAATATAAAATATAAAATAAATAATATTTATGAAATATATAATATATAAAATATAAAATATTTTATAATTCAATATAATATAGGATTAGTTTGGTGAGTTGGAGCGGGGCTCGATCTCGGAGCTTTGAGCGGTGAGCATGGAGCTCGAGTGCGGAGCGCGTGTGAGGTGTGTGAGGTATGAGAGCTCGAGTTGGTGCTCGAGTTCTGTCAAAGATCGAAGGCGGTCTCGAGTGGGGACTCGAGTTCGTAGAAGAGCGGCGCGTGGTGTGAAGTGGAGTGTTGCGGCTGAGAGCTCGAGCTCGGGCTCGAGTACTGATTCGAGTAGACGCTCAAGTTGGTAGAGGAGCCCGTGTGAGGTACGTGAGGGCTGAGACTTGGGCGCTCGTGTTCAGACTCGAGTCGCTGCTCGAGTTGGGATTCGAGTTTGTGCACGAGTTGTGTTCGAGACGAGAGCTCGATGGTGGATCGTGTGGAGGGGCTCGAGTTGCTATGTGGCGGAGCGTGGCGCGTGGGGTCGCATGCAGAGAGGTACGAGAGCTCAAGTTGGTTCTCAAGTTTGTACACAGCACGTGAAGGCTCGACTTGTGGTCGCAAAGAGGAGCTCGAGATCGTATGCGGCGCGTGAGGGCTCGACTTGTGGTCGCAGAGAGGAGCTTGAGATCGTACACGGCGTGTGAAGGCTCGACTTGTGGTCGCGGAGAGGAGCTCGAGCTTAGATCGAGTTCTTCGTTGGAGGGATCTAGTGAAGCGCTTGGGAGTCTTGATGAAGCTTGAAATTTATTCTGCAAAAGAAAGAGAGAGAAGTGTGAAGGCAAGATGGAGTGATTAGTGTGAAGGAGAGGGTATCGTTTTAAAGAGATGAAGAGTGAAGAGGAGGGGGACAAGTCCTTGTGGGTGCTACAACAAAGAGACAATGTGATATCTCTTCACTTCTTTTCTTTTCTCTTTTCTTTTTTTTTAAATGCAGGACTCGACCCTTGTCTTGACGATGCCCTGGTACTCGAGTCCTGAAAATCAAATATTAAACTAGGTGCAAAAATTAAGTAAAATAAAAATGTAAAAGCTTAGTTAGGATATTTTCAAGAATATGCATGGGATTGCCTCCCAAGTGCGCTTGTTTAAAGTCACTGAGCTTGACTTTCACCATTTCAATGTTTAATTGGGTCATCGAGAGAAACCGAGGTTCTGTTGTGAATAGTCTCATCAGCTCGATAATGCTTAACCCTCTAACCATTCACAGTGAAATCGTTTTCTTCCCCGTTTATCAATGTAATAACCCCATATGGCAAAACTTCTTTAACTCAGAAATGACCTGACCATTTTGACTTCAGTTTTCCAGGAAACAACTCTAGTCTCGAGTTAAACAGTAACACTTGGTCGCCTGGCGTGATTTTCTTTTGTGCAATCTTCTTGTCGTGGAAGGCTTTAGTCCTTTCATTGTACACCTTTGAGCTCTAGTAATCATAAAGTCTGTCCTCCTCCAACTCATGCAAGTTTAGGACCCTTTTTTTTTTAGCAGTTTGGAGATTAAAGATTATGAACCTTGTAGCCCACAGTGCCTTGTACTTTATTTCCACAGGAATGTGACATGCTTTTCCATACAGAAGCTGGGTTTTTTTCCAATAGGAGTCTTGAAAGCAGTTATGTACGCCCACAGGGCGTCGTCCAACTTCACTGCCCAGTCACGTTTTGATACCCTAACAACTCGAGCTAAAATAGTCTTGATCTGCTAGTTTGAAACCTCGTCCTGACCACTAGTTTGTGGATGATAACGCGTAGCTACTTTATGCTTAACTTCATTCTTCCTTAGGAGGTTCTCAAACACTCTATGATGACGTGGGAGCCTCCATCAGTTATTACAACACGAGGTACACACAATCTAGGGAAAAATGATGCTCTTGAACAACTTGATGACGACTTTAGCATCATTAGTCGGACTTGCCACATCTTCTACCCACTTTGAGATGTAGTCCACTGCGACGAGAATGTAGCGATTCCCATGGGATGGTGGATAGAAAGGCCCCATGAAGTTTATCCATGATACAGTTCAGTCTGATCTTTATTAGGAATCCTTCATTAAGATTGATTTCAGCTTTCTATCTCTTGAATCCTTAAAGAGATGAAGTCGGCTAAGGCTAAAGAGACTAGCTTGTAAGAAACACACTTTTTAATTGATAAAATCTGAATAATACAAAGGAATGCTTAAGTTTATATAGGCCCGAGTCTACAATGGTCTTAAGCATAAAAGGGAAAGAAATATCCAAGAATTAAGTATCGAACAGACAATTAAAGAGGACCGTCGATATTGGAGCTGCTGAAAAAGATATGGTGGTCGGCCAAATATGAAAAGTCTTCAAAGGGGAGGATTCACCTAATCATGTGTGTGTTGGAGCATGGGAAGACTTATAGAAAGTCTCATTGTTGCCACATAAAGTCTGAAAGCTCTTAAGGGAAGTGGATCCCATACTTTCCTTAAACAGAGCCGGATCGGACCTTCGCCTTGTTAGGCAGACATCTGGAGGATTTGGGGGTATTTTAAGGCATTCTTGGTCTCGTTGTATCCATAAAAGGACCAATAATAATCTCCAAGTTGTTCAGAGTGAGGGCCACTCCTGACCTGAGCTGTGTTGCCTGAAAGTTATCATTGTCGTGAATAAGACCTTAGCGTAGAAGGTCCAACTTCTAAAATCCATGACTATCGGCACCGAGTTTTGCTTGGGTTGATTAAACCTCAAGGTATTAGCTGATTGAGTCAAAAATCCATATCAAGCAACCTCATGGCCCAGTTCTCTTTGCAGCGTCTTGAGAACTGTGATAAGTGAGTGTATGTCTTCATGATGCTATAGGGAAGGTTGTTAACGTGAATTCATGGCGTGCTGCTTCAGTACTTAAGTGTTAGATGAGTCATTGAGTTTAGGCAGCTGAAACATGTCTAAGAAGGTCGTCTCCACTTTATCTTCGATATGTTTCCCAATGAAAATTGTCTCCCCTTTATCATTGGTGTATTAATTTAGCCAAAACCTCAATAACTTAGCATAAGCGTTGTCTTATGGTGGATGGTCTATGTTCGAGGATCTTATCATCTTTGTTTGTACATTTTGCTGCTTCCTTATCTAGATTAAGTTCATAATTCTCATTCTTTCAAATATTGCTCATGTTTCAAATATCTTTCATATATATCCAATATTCGTCATGTATAAACCTGAGTTTCTCCTTGTGATGGAATTCTGTGTTTCCTTGGTCATCTAGCTTATCTCCTTGTTTTTGGTGGAAGAAGTTTTGATGTCCGTCTTTCACCATCGATAACTTTGTTGACGTCTGTTGGAACTGGCATTATTATCTCTTTGTAGGTTTTTCTCCACGTTGACACATTGTACATAGGGTCAACTAGTGTAGTAATTGACAAACTTGAACACTAGCAGCTGCGATTGCGTGAGCACATGATATTCTGATCATTTCAAAAACTTTTCAAGTGCAACTTTTCCTGTTTGTATCTGTCGTAAACGAATTGCCATTAGTATTGTTAACTTGGAATATCTATCTGCTAGCTGGACTAATTGAGCAATGACCTGATTCAGTTAGATGCTTCATCAAAAGCTTATCAACTTCATGCGTTGAAATACTGTAATGCTTCCCTGCTTTTGCTCTTCGACAACAGGACCACATAAGCATCATCCAGATAGTTTCAACCATTGTCAGAATTGGAAATTCAATGCCTTGGAATTACTAGGTGGAGGCTCTCGACAACATTACCACTCATAATGTTGTATCTTCTTCCCTGAAAATACACCTTTCTCCAATGGGAAATACAAATTTCGCGTAGATAGTTTGCTACAATGTGGACTTTGATTTCTTGAAAGTTTTCTTTGAAGTCTCTTAATATAAATACATGTGCACCTTTAAAGACCAGATAAGCTAATTAATTCTGTTTTGTAAACCGCGATTTGACATTGCGTGTGAAGTGGACTGCACAAGTTCCATGCTTTGCTTTTGGGTAAATAATTCGGAGTGCATAATAGATTGAATTGTGTCAGCCTGAAACAAACACTAAATCACATGTTTCAACTCGAACTTGTGAGAGTTGTTAGAAAACTAGCTCCATGAATCATCATGTTCCTCCTCAACTATATCGAATGCTAGAGGCATTATTTGGAAGTTCCCATCTTGAAAGCTTGCTGTCAGCAAACATTCTTTTTATTTTCTTTTGATGGTTGTTGCGCCAATAGCATCCATCCTTTATCTTTTGTGTACCACCCTTTCATGTAAAAAATTAGACATGTAATTCATCAAATACAAGCTTAGATATCTCTTCCCATAATCTTTAGATTTTAGCATCTAAGCAATTACCATGTATGATGTTCTCTTCCCATAATCTTTGCGGGTGAAAACATCACATGTATGTTTTAGTTTTGCCATCCATAATTAACTTCTAGGGAAAACATGCCATACACTCTCTAATGGCAATTCTTATCAACTCATCGTACTATTAAGCGTTCTTTATCGGATATTGTTTTGTTTGTAAAAAACGTTTTTATTGCACATATATATATATATATATATATATATATATATATATATCTAATGTAGTTTGCATTTTTGTCTTGCTCTTGAAGATTCTTTCAATGTATATTGCATCGTTCGTTAGATTGTAAGCTGCATTATCAATATCTTTAATCGTAAGTTGCACATCACCACCACAAGGTGCACAATCATTTGTTGGTTGAGTTTCTACAAACATGTTATCTCCATTCATTCCATCTAACGCTTCAGAACTGACACTATAATCTATTGTTTAATTGATGTATCTTCGGGATCGTAATCGTACGGTGAACTTAGATAATGATTGAATAGTACTCGGAAGCACTTTCTTTAAAGAGTATTTCGACCCTTCTCAAACTTTGGGTTACACGAAATCCCTTCTAGGATAAGACAATCAAAGTTTTCTCTTGTTCTAGGCTAAGATTCAAGAGAAACAAAAAGAGATTTTGTGTTTGTTTTGTGTTTTAACCAAAGATATTGAGATCTTTAGTCTCGTAAATCTCTCTTCTTTCACTTGTTTTCTTCCTCTGTTTTTTGATTCACAAACAGAATATATAAATAAGTCAAGAAAGGTGACGTACGTTTGCAACCGTATGTTTAATAAAATAACCATAAAACCAACAATTGCAATGGTTAATTAATTAACCACTGATTCACTTAGATTTCCAACATTCCTCTCCATTTAAGTGTAATCTTTGATTCACAAAATCAACAACATAACCAAACTCATGCATAGACGAAAATATTGTAACGATTGAATTAACATCTTAGTGTTATTTCACATTTCAAATACCGAGAATCAGGATGTCCAATGGATTGAAGATAATACACACACGAATTCACTCAATACTCTGAGTGTTTATCCTTGACACTATTATAAGCCATGTGTCCTTATCCTTTCATGAGCGTATACAAAGCTAAGTCCGAACTCCTTGAAGCGGCTGCAGTTCACACCCATATAGGTAGATATTTTAATCTTGCACCTGCAAAATGCAAATTTTCAAAAAATCTATTAACAAAAAAACTTCATCCTAACTTTTCTTGCAGATCCAAGCACTTACTTTGAGATGATATAAACTAGTGCTTCAATCTTTAAATGAGGGCTTTTCACATTGAATTCAGCCTCTAACGTCGTATTAGAGGGGAATTGGGTATCCCACCATTAAAGATTTTAAGTGGACTTTAATCCCATCCCTTTAACCGACTTGATCACCAAGTCTCTAGGTAATCCTTTTGTCAAGTGATCCGCTAGATTCTGGTGAGACCGAATGAACTCTAAGCTAATCACCCCATGAGAGATTAACTCACGTATTCCGCTATGTCTAAGCCCCATATGTCGTGACTTACTATTATACACTTGGCTATAAGCCTTAGCCAAAGTAGCTTGACTATCACAATGGAAAGAAATTGGTGACACTGGTTTTGGCCACAATGGAATCTCAGAGACTAAGTTTTTTAACCACTCCTCCTCTCTTCCTGCAGCTGATAACGCTACAAATTCTGATTCCATAATCGAATTTGTAATAAAATTTTGTTTATTAGAAGCCCATGAAATGACACCTCCGCCGAGTAAGAACACCCAACCACTTTTAGAAGAATGATCTTCCCCGTTGTTTTTCTAACTTGCATCCGAATATCCTTCTAAGACCGAAGGAAATCCAACATACGACAAATTATAATTTATCGTTCCTTTCAAGTACTTGACCACCCGCCTTATAGCTTGCCAATGATGAGTGCTAGGATTACTAGTGTACCTACTCAACCTTCCTACCGCATAAGCTATATCCGGTCTAGTGCTTGTCATTGCATACATTAAGCAACCTATTACTCGTGAGTACTCGAGTTGTGATACCACTTGTCCGGTATTAAGCATAAGTTTTACACTC
Source organism: Lepidium sativum (assembly GCA_023374145.1). Taxonomy (NCBI): domain Eukaryota; kingdom Viridiplantae; phylum Streptophyta; class Magnoliopsida; order Brassicales; family Brassicaceae; genus Lepidium; species Lepidium sativum. The sequence continues at coordinate 40,304 of JAKUCM010001961.1, forward strand.
GCATCCATGGGAGTGCTTATAGGAGAACAATTCTCACAATTGAACTTTTTAAGTACCTTTTCAATGTAATGTGATTGTGATAAGGATAGCCATTTATTCTCATGCTTGATACGAATTCCAAGAATCACATCCGCCTCCCCCATGTCTTTCATGGCAAAATTTGATGACAAATTTTTTTTTTGTAAGTTCTACTTGTCTAAGGTTTGTACTAAAGATCAACATGTCATCAACATATAAACAAATAATCATTCCATTGCCGGAATCATCAAATTTGCTATATAAACACTTGTCCAACTGATTTAATTTAAATCCATTTGACAAAATAGCCTCATGAAACCTTTGATGCCACTTTTTAGTGCTTGCTTTAGTCCATATAGTGACTTTACCAACTTACACACCTTATGCTCATTACCCGGCATCTCAAATCCTTCGGGTTTTTTCATATAAACCTCTTCTTCTAAAACACCGTTCAAGAATGCCGTCTTAACATCCATTTGATGGATCACAAGATCGTAAATGGCCGCCAAACCAATTAATAATCTTATAGAAGAAATTCTTACAACTGGGGCATATGTATCGAAGTAATCAATACCTTTTTTTTGCTTAAAACCTTGGATAACCAAACGTGCTTTAAATTTATCGATTATTCCATCGACTCTCATCTTCTTTTTGAAGATCCATTTGCAGCCCAAAGGCTCACAACCAGGTGGGAAGTCCGTTAAGAACCATGTATTATTTTCAATGATGGAATCCATCTCATCATTCACGGCTTCTTTCCAAAATGCAACGTCATTAGATGTCACAGCCTCATTAAAGGTTCTAGGCTCATCATCAATATAATAATAATATGAGTATTGAAATTCAACCTCATCTCTACTTCCTTCAACTAAATAAAGTTGGATATCGGGACCGAAAGATTTCTCAATCTTTCCTCGTATGCTCTTACGAAGTGTTGGTGACTCGTTAGGAGGAATTTGTTCCACTGGAACTTGGAACTAAATTCTTTGACCTAGATATAGAAGAGAAACGACTCTCATCGAATATTTCATCTCTCGACTCAATTACGGTGTGAACCGGTATAGAATCATTAGGTTCAATTACATAGAACCTATAAGCTTTGGAATATTCGGCATATCCAATGAAGATGCAATCAATACCTCTTTCTCCTAAAGTTTTAATCTTTGGTTCGGGTAGTCTAACGACTACCCTACAACCCCAAACTCGAAGGTAGTTCAAGTTTGGTTTCTTTTTGTAGCAAAGTTCATATGGAGTAACCTTGTTCCTTATATTAGGAACTTTATTTAATAAATAACAAGCTGTTAACATGGCTTCTCCCCAAAATCTATCACTCAATCCCGAGTAAGGTAACATGGAATTAACCATTTCTTTTATAACTCTATTTTTCCTCTCGGACACACCATTTTGTTGGGGTGTATACGGAGCCATAGTCTCAGGTATAATCCCTACGGACTGAAAATACATGGGATCATAATACTCCCCACCTTTGTCGGTACGTAACTTTTTAATTAAGGCACTATGTTCTAGTTCAACCTCGGTTTTATAAACCTTGAATTTATCCAAAGCCTCATCTTTAGCATGTAATAAATACACATAAAAATAACGAGAATAATCATCTATGAACGTGATGAAATATTTCTTGTTTCCTAAAGATGGCGTAGCATGCAAGCCACATAAATCACTATGTATAAGTCCAAGCACCTTAGTGTTCCTTTCTATGCTCTTAAATGGTTGTCTAACTATCTTAGTCAACATGCATGTTCCACACTTATCGATATTCACGTCAAAAGTTGGAATTAATCATTCTTTAGACATTTCAACCATACGTTTGTAATGCACATGGCCTAATCTTGCAAGCCATAGAGAAGAATCATTTTTTGTAGAACACGTCATGTAAATAGACTTCACAACTTTATTAATATTAAGCATAAACATGCCATTACAAAAATATCCAAATCCAACAAAGACACCACACTTAGATAAGACATACTTATCTAATTCATACACTTGTTTGTATCCACACTTATTTAAAACACTATCGGAGACTAAGTTTTTCCTAATTTCGGGTACATGAATTACATCATTAAGATCAAGAGTTTTCCCGGAACTAAATTCAAACAACACTTTTCCACGATCTTGAATAGGAGCGGTTGACTCGTTGCCCATATGAAGTACGGACCCATCTTGAACTGGTTTGTAAGTCTTGAAACATTCACGATCCTTGCAAATGTGTGTTGTTGCGCCCGAGTCAATCCACCACGTCACCTCATCATCCTACACATAAAATGCCTCAGCAATTTTCGATACATAATTCACTTTTGAATATGAATCAAAACCATAAATCTGACCTTGGTGAGATGATGGGCCTTGATTATGAGATCCTTGTCCAAAACGGTTCTTATCTTTTGCTGCCCGACAATCACATTTGAAGTGACCCGGCTTATTACAAATCCAACAAACGCTCTTAAGCGTCTTGTTAGATCCATCGTTGATGTTGTTATTAAAGGGACGTTTCTTTCCTTTAAACTTCATCTTAGAACTCCGATTTTCTTCCATCATATTAATTGAAGAATTTTCAGCCGCTTTGGATTTTCCTCCCTCTATGCGCAAATGGTTACCAAGTTGTACAAGAGACTCCTCTATGCGCAAATGGCTACCAAGTTGTACAAGAGACAACTCTTCATTTTTATGTTTTAGCATGTGCTTAAAATCTTTTCATGAAGGTGGTAACTTGTCAATGATACTCGACACCGAGATGGATTCATCCATTTTCATGTTGTGTTGAGCAAATTGGCCTAGGATGCAAAGAAATTCATTGTATTGCTCCATAACTGGTCTTGAATCAGACATCTTGTAATTATTAAAATTACTCACAAGGAACTTCTTACTAGAAGCATCCTCGGCCATGTACTTTGACTCTAATGCATCCCACAATTCCTTTACGGGTTCGACATTTTGATAGACATCAAAGAGAGCATCAGATCTACCGTTGAGAATGTGGCCACGACATATGTAGTCATCGTACTCCCATTTAAGTTGCTTCCTTGTCTCCTGCACTAACTCGTTCTCGGCATTCTCCGACACAGTGGGCATTGGCATATTTAGAACGTACACCACATTGAGTGTTGTAAGGAGAAAGTGCATCTTCTTTTGCCATCTTCGAAAATCAACTCCTTCAAACTTGTCTAACTTCCCAAACTTTGATGTCATCTCACGCACCGAAACACTAGCCATAGTTCACAAAAAGTACTCTTTAAGACTGTTGGATAATGATTGAATCGTACTCGGAAGCACTTTTCTTAAAGAGTATTTCGACCCTTCTCAAGCCTTGGGTTACACGAAATCCCTTCTAGGATACGACAATCAAATTTTTCTCTTGTTCTACGCTAAGATTCAAGAGAAACAAATAGAGATTTTGTGTTTGTTTTGTGTTTTAATCAAAGATATTGAGATGTTTAGTTTCGTGAATCTCTCCTCTTTCACTTGTTTTCTTCCTCTGTTTTTTGATGCACAATCATAGTATATATATAAGTCAAAAAAGGTGACGTACGTTTAATAAAATAACCATAAAACCAATAATTGCAATGGTTAATTAATTAACCACCGATTCACTTAAATTTCCAACATAATCATCTCCAACAGGCAGTTGTCCTCTCACATTGTTATCTCCATTACTTATGTAAAATTCAGCTATTTCCGCAAGTGGTTGTTGGTCTGTTATATTGGTATTGCGTTGGTGGTGTACTAACCATCCATATACATTGTAATGACTGGCCTTGCTCCAAGCAAAGTAATGCATATTCCTAGCTAATTAAATTGCTCCACCCACAATATGCTTCGTCTTCGTCAAATGTGTCATATAATTCAACCAACACCATGTTGACTGCAATTTCTATTATTTTCTCTTTCCCTTTTCTCTGAATGTCGATGTCATTTCTTTCATCCTCTCTGTGGTGTTCAATAACAATTTGTTCATTTGCAGTTAGCTCATCATGCATCTATTTTGCATATAACGCTTTCTATGAAAATTCCACATGTTAATTAATCTGAGAAATTTAAATCTCACGTGATGGCCATCAGACCCAATCTAGGAGCAAAAATGTCAGAAAACAACTATAATTTACAGAAAAGTGGTGTGCACCTGATTTAAAACTTTCGTTAGGTACAATGTTTATTTTCGTATAACTCTCTTACATTTTTATTTATTTAAATTTGGATCCTAATCTAGGTTTAAAAATAAATATTTGGATTTGGGCCTTAGTGAAAGTGCACATGTTGCACTTGCCTAGAACCGGTCTAGCTATTGCCCGAGATTTTAATTCTTTTTGAATTGTATTTATCTAATTATATATTTTAAAATATGCATAAGAATATAATATGGTGAACAAATATAGAACGGTAGTGACTTTTTTTTTTATGTATTTGATTATATTCCTTTCTCGATGATAGAAAATTGGTGATATATAAATTCAATGATTATAATTTAAAACATATATTTCGAACCTAAAATAATATTGTATTATAAAACTAACTGCTTAATGTTAATTACATGATTATAATGTCATTTCTTTTAAAATATGATTTTTCTTTGTCTATTTTGGTAAATTTTAATTTTATGCATCATAATTGTTTATATTTTGTTTATGTGTATAAATGTTTGATAAACTTTTTTTATTTAAATAATATATAATCAAACTAAAATCACGAAATAAATTTCATATATAGCTTACTTATGAATAGATTTTATATGTAGACTTCAAAAATATATAATTGTAGTTGTGATCATAGTTTTTTTGTTTGGTCATAAAAAAAATTTATATTTTCACTAACTTTTTGAATTAGTTTTGCTTTTTATTCAAAATAGGGTTTAGGTATGTATTTGAAATTATGTTTTAAGTTAACCTATTAAAATCTCCCTTGTTTTTTCAAATAATTTTGAGTTTTTGTATAAAAAATTATAAAAAAGCCTACATTAAATTTATTATAGTGACACTTATGAATTATAAATTTATTTATTCTATAATAAATAACAAATCAACGAAAAATATAAAATGAAATAAAGATTATATATCATATCTGAATATATTCTATGAACAGTAAAATTTAAAATATATTTAACTCCTATTACTTAATTTTTTTTACGTTACCCAAATACAAATTTGACCTTTTCACGTTGACGTTAATTATGGGGTGACTCATAATCCACTATAGCGTTGATAAATAGTTATCTACAAGTCCACTACTTGATTACGTACTCGTGATATATTCATCTTTTGATCTCAATTTTTTATATGATTTCGATCACTAATATTAGTAAACAACTTTTCCTGGATTAATGTTTACGCATTGAAATTTCTTACAAATATAGTTATATTACACTTATTCATATTCGGAAGTTTTATATCACTATTTCAGTTGTCATATTATCAAACATTTGTTTCTCAACAAAAAAAAACTAGAAAATTGCTATAAAAATACCACTTATACGATTACGCCCACTCAACTTAAAAATATATTCAACGATTTGAATGATTTCTGTGATTAATATTATAATTTCAACTCACTTACAATAAAAAAGATGAAAAAAAAAAGAAAATTAGCAATTGGTCAATTAGGTGAAATAATCAGGTGAAATAATTAGGTATGGGTTTTATATTAAGTTAAAGTAGATTTTATTGGGTTAGAGTGAAATTTATTTTTTCTCGGCCACTGTATATATACGTATATACTAATAAAACAGGGAAGAGAAAATACCTAGTTATTATTGTAGGTTTGGAGAATATGTATTGTATTAGGGTTCAAAGAGAGTACAAAATATAGAGGATATATATATACATCATTAGTGATAAGATTGATTATAATTAACTAGCTAAATATGTGCTTAGATAAATACAAAAGGTATTAACCTCTTATACGCCCCCGCAAGATGAGCTGTCGGTAGAGAGCCCAATCTTGGAATTGATCTCTTCAAAGCGAACCCGAGGTAAAGGCTTCGTGAGACACTCAGCTAGTTGTTCACGTGATGAAATGTGTGAGACGCGCAGGAACTTTGATTGTACTGGCTGACGGACGAAGTGATAGTTCATTGCAACATGCTTCATGCGAGAATAGAACACTGGATTAGCTGAGAGATAAGTTGCACCCATATTGTCGCAGTAGATAACCGGCTGTGAGTTGGATGTGTCGCGAAATCCAACAAAGCTCGGCAGCTGTGTCAACAACTGCACGATATTCAGCCTCTGTAGAAGACCGTGCTACTGTTTTCTGCTTCTTTGAAGACCATACGATGGGATGAGAACCGAGATAAACAATATAAGCACCAGTTGAAGTGTAATCATCACGGTTTCCAGCCCAATCAACATCTGTAAAGGCATGTAACACATAATTGTTGTCACGGTGTAGAGTGAGACAAAGAGTTCGTGTTCCAAAAAGATAGTGTAACACACGCTTAGCCGCTTGCCAATGTGTTGTTGTAGGTTGGTGTATAAACTGCGATAGCTTGTTCACCGCAAAGGCAATGTCTGGGCGAGTAAATTGAAGATACTAGAGACTGTCCACAACAGTTCTATATTTGATACCATCAGAAAGTGGAGTACCGATTGAGAGCCGAAGCACCACGTTGGAAGCCATAGGTGTGGAAATCGGATTAGCATCTGTCATACTTGCCTTGGTTAGTAGGTCGGTGATGTATTTATGCTGAGTGAGCAGAAGTCCTTCACATGTGTTGTGTACCTCAACGCCCATAAAATAACTTAAGTTGCCCATGTCTATCAACGAGAAACGAGCACCTAAAGTCGTGATGAACGATTCAACCACTGTTATACGTTTCAAATGACAATAACGTCATCAACATAGATAATAATATACATTATGATGTTGTCACGTATAAGGACAAACAGGGAAATGTCAGATTGCGAGTTCACAAAGCCGGAGGAGAGAAGAAATTTTCTTAACTCGGTGTACCACGCATGAGGGGCCTGTTTAAGGCCATAGAGAGCTTTGTGATGCGGCCTCTCTGAATTGACGAATCCAGCTGGCTGTGCGATGTAAACATCCTCATCAAGAGCACCTTGCAAAAAAGCATTGTTAATATCAAGTTGTCGAAGAGACCAGCCTTTAGTGACAGCGTGACAAAGAACGAGGCAGGCCGAGGCCGCCTTTATAACCGGATTGAATGTCTCCTCATAGTCCAGACCCGGTCGTTGATGGAATCCTTTTGCCACGAGGGGAGATTTCAGTTTGTCAACCTCACCGTTTGGTAATCTTTTGATGCGAAAGACCCATTTCGTGCCGACAAGTGTTTGTGACGGATCAGGTGGAACTAACTCCCAAGTTCCAAACTTTATTTGAGCATCAAATTCAGATCACATTGAATCACGCCATCGAGGATCTTTAAGAGCTTGAGCAACTGTTTTTGGTTCGATTATGGACATCCGGTAGTGGCAGCGATGGTGACCGGGCATGTGATGAAGCCGAATAAGAGGTTGAGACATATGTGGGCCTTTGGGAGAGAGATGGGTCTGATTCTGAAATAGGCAATGGACTTGTTGCGGAGGTGGGCCTTATGTTGAAATTTGGCCCAACAGCTGAATCTGAGATTGGAGACGAAGGCGAAGATGGCGATGAAGGATCCATGTGTGGGAGCGACTCCAAAGTTGGCGGTGATGACGGCGGAGCGGCTGTATGGACCGGAAGGATCGGAGGGAGCCAAAAACAGGTCGAAGAGGAAGGTGTTGGCAAGGAGGAAATTGACGCAAAGGGAAATGTGTTTTCAAAAAATTGGACATGGCGAGAGACAAAGACACGCTGAGTGGAGGGATCAAGACAGAGGTAAGTGCTTTGTGATTGGGAATAGCCTAGGAAGACACAAGGTTTTGAGCGGAAATCTAGTTTGTAGGAGGTATAGAGACGTAACCATGGGTAACAGAGAGAGCCGAACACTCTCAATTTGGTATAGTTAGGAGGAGATCCAATGAGGATGTGAAAAGGGGATGAATTGGAAAGGGTCGGAGTGGGTAGGCGGTTTATGAGATAAGTGGCCATAGTAAGAGCGTAGGTCCAGAAGGTGTTTAGAACTGAGGCATGAGCTAAGAGAGCTAAGCCGGTTTCGACAATATATCGATGTCGGCGTTCGGTGAAGCCGTTGTGCTCAGGTGTGTGGGGAGGAGAGGTGAGATGAGTGATGCCAAAATGAGCGAGGAAGGAAGACATTGCGATGTATTCACCGCCATTGTCAGAGTATAAGGTAATGATGCAAAAATTGAATTTGTTTTCAACAAGGTTTTTGAACTTGGTGAAGATAGAGAGGACTTCAGATTTTTTTTGAATTGGATACAGCCACACATAGTGAGTGTAATGGTCTACAAAAATGTGTAGTATTTGTAGCCATCGATTGAATGAACCGGGGAGGTCCAAACATCCGAGAACAAGATTTCAAGTGGTTTGGTTGATTTTAGTGTGGAGGAGGAGAAAGAGAGTTTGTTAGAGATAGCACAAGAGTTGCAAGGCTTTAAAACTTTATTAGAAAATGGGAGTGAAAATTTAGAGATGAGAGTTTGAAAAACAGAAAAAGATGGATAGCCTAATCTAGAGTGACAAAGGGATAAAGGACAAAACAATGAAGCTGAAAAAAATGAAGTCGGTGAGGAGGAGCGATCCGGCCACTCATATCTGCCATCACTCGCCTTGCTGGTCATCAAATGCGCCCCCGAGCATAGATCCTTCACCTGAAATGCATCAGGGAAAAATTGGACATAAACCATGTTATCACTGCAAAACTTCTTGACTGATATCAAGTTTCAAGTTATGTGAGGTACATGAAGAACATTATTAAGACTTAATGTTCTACTTGAGAGAGGTAAGGAAGCTGAACCAGTGTTTTTGATTGGTAGGGCCGCACCATTCCCAACCATGACGTCTTCTATGCCGGCATAAGGGGAGTGCAGAGCGAGATTTGCAAGGTCGAAGGTGATGTGGTGAGAGGCTCCACTGTCCAAGAGCCAAGATGGTGGTTCAGTTTCAGTCACTCCGACGTTATAGGCACGAGGGTTCCAGCTGGTTGGACCACGTGGTTGAGGAGGCTGTGATTGAGGTTGATGAGATACAAGACGGAACTGCGAACAATATTTTGCACTGTGGCCTTGAACACTGCAAGCTTGACAAAGTCAAAGGTATGGTTTTCGAGTGCTGTTGGTGAGTGGTTTTTGCTGTTAATTTGGGCGATATCGTCGGAAGTATGGATTGCTGTTTTGAGCGACATTGACAGTCACAGGGAAGGGAGAAGGTGGAGACGAGATGAGAGGAAGAGAGAGCTCTCTGTTGATGAGCTTCTCATGGAGTTCATCAAAAGAAATTGGTGTGTCGGGACTGTGAACAGAGTCGATCACCGGCTTGTATTCGTCTCCCAAGCCTTCGAGAATGTTGTCTGTGAGATCTTCATGATCAACCGGATTTCCAAGGAGTGCAAGTCTATCAGATTTGGACTTGATGAGTTGCATATAGCGATCAATGTTGTGTGAATCTTTAACAATCACTGTTGTGTGAACCTTTAACACAGAGTTTCAGCTTCTGTTTGAGTTGTTTGATGTGGCCGCGGGTGGGTTTTCCATAGGTGGATGAGAGTGTGTTCCATGCTTCACGAGTGGAGATGGTTGAGGCAATGAGTGGCTGCAGAGAGGTGTCGATCGTTCCCATGATGGAGCTGAAGAGAAGGCTATCTTGTCTTGACCAGGTCGTGTTATCCGGGTTAGGAGACGCAACACCGTCAATGACAATGGTTGGGGGGGGGGGGGGGGGGGGGGGTGTTGTCAATTAAATTTGACAAGATTGTATCCTTTGAGAAGAGTCTTGATCTGAACACTCCAAGTGATGTAATTGTAAGAGGAAAGTTTGGTTATGTTGACCATGTTTATAGTAGTAAGAGGATATGCCGAGATAGGAGAGAAGGGAGGGATAAGTGTTGAAGAGTCAGAGGGAGAAGAAGCCATGTCTTTGAGTCGTGAGAGGTGTTAACCGTGTGGCTCTGATACTATGTAGGTTTGGAGAATACGTATTGTATTAGAGTTAAAAGAAAGTACAAAATACTTAGGATATATATACAACATTAGTAATAAGATTATTATAACTAATTAGGTAAATATGTGCTTAAATAAATACAAAAGGTATCAACGCCTATGATCTATTCCGGTTAGGTCTCTACCGACTTCAACAAGCTATAACAGCGCCATTAATACGAGATCAAATTGTCGTATTACAATTCTAGTGCCAACAAAAAACACAAAAAACTTTCATTTTAAACATTCTCAAGCTTAGTCATTATTCAAACCAACATGTTTCAAGTTTTGTTGTTCTCTTCGGAAATAAATCACATATCAAAAGGAAACAACTAAATTAGCTAAGTAACCAGCAGAATTGAACTGTTTTTGATAACAATAATAAAATATTACTATCTTAGAACAGTTAACCATATTTTTATGATTTCAATGTAGAACCATACCGGATCAATATAGTGATTATTTACTACCAGGCCGCTGCAATAATTTCCATCATTAATACTATTTAATCTACTTTTTTCTTTAATATTTGATTCTGGAATTATTAAGATTTATATCTGCATGATTTAATTTAATATATGTTGGTAGATCACATTTTATTATGTGTATCTTAGATTATTAGAGATTGAGATTAGAGCATAAAAGAGACAAGAATACAAGAGCAATAAATATGCTATCTAATATGTCGTTCATGAAGATAGATGAAGCTTTAAGCAAATGTTGTGGGGACCCTCGAAACGACGACATTTTGGTAGGCGAGTCTCTTATTTATCAACATAATATTTTTGACCCAGAAACTGTTATATCCTTGTCTCACCTCTAAATTCCACACAATTGTAAGCTTTATTTTAGTTAAAAGTAAACTTGAAACTAAACATCACATACATAAATGATATATACACACATATAAATGATATATATAAAATTAATTACAAGTAGAACAAACTAAATACAAACCGACATTAAAAGAGGATAAAATCGTACGTAAACAAGTACTGACTAATGCCAACGTAAAAAATTTAATTTAACTTTGAAATTTTCAAAATAAATACATAAATATTGAATTTTGGATATGATTGACTAAAATTATAAATTTTTGTTGACTTTTGAAAATTATCAACTTTATGTTGAATTAGCAAATTAAACTTGTCAATAATCGAAAATCAAAAAATGTTCTAAATTCGAAAGCCAAATCGATTTTGAAAGTTCGATTCCATTCTTATTTTCTTTTTAAAGAATCCTTAAACTTGATTTTTTCTTTTCTTTTAATAATAAGTTTAAATTCGTCGGTTTGAAATATTAAATTCAATATTTCAAAGACGAAGTTAATCTCACTTTTGAAAGGAACAAATTAAGCTTAGGTTTTAAAAGAAAAAGAAACATAAGAACTGAATCTAACTTCTAAATAAATTTGGCTTTCGAATTTAGAAAAAAAATTGATTTAAGATTAACGACATCGTCAATTTGCAGAGTTAACACAAAATTAATTTTTTTTTCAAAAATTAACAAAAAAAATTGAAAATTTAATCAATCACATCTAAAAATTAAAATTTAATCAATTATTTTCAGAAAATTCAAAGTTAAAATTATGTTTTTCTTTAATACTAACTGTAAAGATAAAATAATTAAGAATTATTGGAGAGAGGAAATAAGGAGACGGAGTTTCAAGTCATATCAATAATTAAACGAGACATAAAGATTAATAAATAAGCATAATTAAAGAAGATTAATTAATGAGGGGTATGCTAGAATTTAGGGACATATTAGAGGAGAGATAATCACTAATCATAAACTAACACAAAATAAAAAGAGGAGGGAAGCGGAAAGAGAGGCATGTCGAGTGATGGGATCATTCCTATCACATTTCCAAGCCACCTCTTCGTTTTCATTACATCAAATCACTATGTTCCCTTTCATGTCTTCTACCACAAATAAATATTTATATATACATTTATATATCTAGTGGACCTCTTGTCAGATTTTATTTGGAGCACATAGCTTACGTAAATGGTAAAAATAATTGCTAAAGAAAATTTATCAAAACAAAAACTTAGTATAAAGCACATGTTCTACCCACTTATATTTTATATCCACCACTGTATTTATGTATGTAAATCTTTATTTGTACATATATATTTGTACGAGAAACATGACCACATTTTAAAAACAATTCTCATTCTTTTGGAGCATCATTTATTTCTACAAAATAAAAAATCATAAGTAAATACGGAAAAAAGAACGATTGATTTCCTTAGTTTGTGTTGTCATGCGGTAATCAAGTATATATACATATACTAGAAG
>JAKUCM010001962.1:0-38189 GCA_023374145.1 Lepidium sativum
GGTGCATTTCTCTCTTACGTGCAGACCTTCTTGGAAGATTGCGCAAATTTCTTTTTCCCTTGAGCTGCCACTTGGAAACCGTACCAGCTTCATTATCAGCATTGTGGGAATAAAGGTAAGAAGAATCCCCAGAAATAGATGACTCATAATGATCTTCCTCACTGCTGGTGCTTTCATCTTCTCCTGACATATGTCTACTAAAAGAATTCCGTCGCATGGAATGACGCCCAGCTCCTGGAAGAAGTTTCAAACTCTAGTTAGGGAAATAACTAACGAATATGTAGAAAACATTCATATGATAATTAACTAGCTTTCAGCTGTCGAGAAAAGCTTCACCTGACAGCAAGGGGATGTCATCATCAGTATCCTCCTCCATATGCGAAGAATCAGTCTCAGATTCAGAAGATTCAGATTCATTATCTTCAAAACATTCACGATGCTCATACTCTGAATAACGAGAATCAGTACCGCCAGAATGCATTACCTCCCTGTGGCTTAGCAAGCTCTCATGAAGGTCTAAAACATCATTAGATTCATTGGGTGTAAACATATATTTAGTCCTTTTAGCCTCCATCATACTCCTAGTGTTCTCCTTTCCTGTAGCAGAGCCAAAATTGCATAAGAAACTTATGTCAAACAAAGCACGAAACTTCAGGTGTTCAGCTATATTGGAATCACAACTTGGACGTTTACAATCTCATCTTACCAAGGGTATAATTGGGCCTGTCCATGCTATGATCTCCACTAGATGAAGCTGGAGAGTTGCTTCTGGCAAGATACTTCAAGGAAGCATCAGGACCATTGGAACATGAAATCTTTCGCTTTGAAGAGGCGGTTCTAAGCCCAAAGTCCTGCAAGCCTCTCATTCGAGGCACAACCTCATCCTCACAACTTGGTTGGTTTTCATCTTTTTCTCTCTGCAAATGCATAACATTACCCACATGGTTCGGCCGTATACAATCTGTGGATTCTCGTGTCCCATTAGAGATGTCTTGAACCCTAGCTATGGCCATTCTCTCCTTGGTTGCCACAAGAGAATTATCTCTAGCCTTTTCAGGGACTGGTTTCCCTTCTTTTTTCAGCAGTTCCTTTTCGAGTTCCAGAGCATGGAGAATTGCATCTTCTCTACGAGCATACTTCTCTCTCTTTCTTATTGTCAACGCTTGCGAAGATTCTACCCTGTCAATACAGTCATCAAAATCGCCACACCGAAATGGCTTGACCCGCTTGGATTTCTCTAAATTGTACCAATCCCTAAGCACATTATAGATGAAAGAAAAACAATGCTCAGGTAGTCAATCCAAAGTGAAAGTAAACAATGCTCAGATACAAGTAGAGACTTACACACTTGCATCCTCTCTCCCGAGGAGCTTCACCGGAGTTCCAGATCGTGGGGACGTGATATGGGTAGAGTCAAGATCGTCCTGTCCAAGTATCTTCCCCGGCCACCATGAACCGTTCCTCCTCCTGACCCACACAATCGACCCGACTGTCCAATCCACCGCACCTGGTCCTGGACTTCCCATCCTCCTACTCCTCTCTCTCTCTCTAAACTCAAGATCACACTTCCTTTACGGTTTCTTTAATGTCACTAACCACAAGCAGCCTCAAAAGTCTACCATTCTCTCTAAAAAAAAAACAGTTTCTTCTATAGCTATGTATTGATCTAGCTTAATATCAGTTCAGCCGCCGGTAATAATGGCGAATTCCGGCGGATACAAGACCAGCTAAACAAAACGGAAGGAAACCAAGTGAATCCGGCGAGGACTAAGCTTTCCATTCAGATTTGACAAATTCCCATAACCCTACGCTTTTTACGCAGGTTAGGTTAGGTTAACCTTCGTCACTACTTTATCCACCGACCGTCTAATAAGCTATGTAAACGAGTTCCCTCTTTCTCTCTGAAACCTCCGCGTCCTTGTCTCCTTCTGTGTCTCTCTCCTCCGTGACTCCGTCTCTCTTTCAGCTCTCTCTCTCTCCTCCGGATGGTGATTGCGAGCAGCGCAGTTCATTCAACTTGCACGCGCTCCCGAAAAGCGCGTGCTTTCTACGTAACAGAAACGTCGGCCCATTAATCAATCCAAAAATATGGGCCTTTAAATTGTAAGGCTCACCAGGTGCTTACGATGTCTTAAATGGTACTTTCTAGATATTTTAAAATTCAAATTTCACGCTCCAACGGTCATTTTGGGTGAAGGGATCTAGGGTTTATGTTCGCTTAATGTATAAATATCCTTCATCTTCGGACCTTTACACTCATAGCAGAAACGTCTTGTTTTTCAACTGTAATTTTCTCAACCAATCGAAGTTGATAGAAACAATTTCCGTTTCTTTTCTTCTACATTTTCGCGATGGATTTCGACAGCCTTCCGAGAAGAGATCTTCAGTTTTTCTGTAAGAAGAACAAAATTCCGGCTAATATGACCAATATCGCCATGGCCGATGCTCTCAAAGCTCTTGAGATTGTAAGTCTTTGCTTCTCTTTTCTTCCGATTGTATTGTAAGTCGAAGATTTTTGTTTCTCTCCGCTTTCACGCCGTTTCAGTATCCTGCAGATAATATGAGATCGATATCTTGTAACTATTGCTGGTGATTTAGGATTCATCTATTTCTGCAAGAATAACTACTGAAATTTCTTGGATGATTGAGATCTGGTTGAGCTCTTTGATAGTTAGAATATGAATAGGGACATTTCTAGTAATGGTTTTAGATCATGCTTCGTCGATTTTGTTGAACGCAGTGATTTCATTAGGATCGTAGTTAAGATCTGGTTAATCAAACTAGATCATATGCCTCTTTTTGCCCGTATATTTGTCTCGATCTGTATATATAAAGATTCTAAACTACGCATTTCATTCTTAGGATATCTGCTTGGTGTTAGCAATTTAGTTGATGGTTTTGCTTCTGCTTCATTTTCGTAGCACATTGTTTTGCTTGTGAGTACTGAAGAGATATGTATTCCACTACTTAAATGTCCGACCATTTTGTTTTGATAGGTTGAAGGTATTGATGAGTACATGAATCAATCCGAGTCCACTCGTGATCTGTCTCCAACCAGTATAGCAAGAAATATGCCAAGTGCTGCTCGTACTGCAGCTAGAACAACGCGAAGAAAGGCTACGAAAGAAGAAACTCACTCCTCAGAATTGGTGACTCGTTCTTGTCTTGTGACGAGTAAGTCCCTATCTGAAGAAATGGAACAAGAGAACAAAAACACGAACATGCTTCAGAATCCACCAGTGCCTCAGAGCCGTAGAAGAGCAGCAGCTACCTCAGTGTCTATGAAGTTAGATGACTCTGATTACAATCCTGAAGCTAATGTGAGCAAAACTCCAGCCGCAAGAAGCACAAGAAGGGGTCAGGCAGCTGCATCTTGTAAGAAGGATGAATCAGTTCAGCGAGTGTACAGCACTAGAAGGTCAGTCAAATTGTTAGAAGAATCCATGGCTGACCTGAGTTTGAAAACTAAGGATTCCCTAATTGTACCTGAAAAGAAAAACGAAGATGCTCAAAAGAAAGATTCTCCAGCAGGTATGCAGTGCCTCGCCCTTGCTTGATCCTCGCTTTCATATCAGATGATTGCCATTTCTTATATGTTGAGTCGAGTTTGTAATCAGGTTTAGTTGTAATATGCAGGTTCCAAATTACAGGCTATATCAGATGAGAACGTAGAAGAAAATAAGGAAGTTGAAGTTGTGTCTGTGAGAGATTTAAGTGATTCGTTGGAGAAGGAATGGGATGGTTCAAAGAATGATCCAGATGTTGATATAATATATGGTGATCTTGGTGATATTACTTTCTCTGATGAGGAACAGATGAAAGGAATAGGTATACACAAAAATATACCCACCATTGTTGTTTTGCTTCACAATTTTCTTCTTGTTTGCAATTCCTAATTTCCCTAGGGGATTTCTATGCAGAGTTCAATTCAGTTACAGCACCCGAAAGTTTTGTTCTAGTCAAAGAACAAGAAATACCGCAGGAGGATGATTTTATAGTCGTGGACCATGCTGATTCTACAGTCACAGTGGCTTGCAACAAAGAATCAGAGTCTGAACAAATGATGACTGGTTCTGAAAGTGAATCAGAGGAAACCGAATATGAAACTGATCCAGAGGAAGAGGCATTTGACTCTAAAGTCTCTGCTAGTGACACGGTCACAACAGCTCTGATAGCTGGTGAATCAAAAGAACTCGATTCGTGCACAGCAGAATCAGAAGAAAGCAAGCCAGAGGAAAATGAGATATTCGAGTCTTGTGAACTGATTGGTTCTAAGTCAGAAGCGGCTCTAGTTTCAGACAGCGATGAGTGGTCAGATTTTGATGAAACCGAAATCAAGCTGGATGAAGAATCAGGTGATACTAAATCAGCTATGAAGAAGACTCCAGGTTCTACTTCTTTATCAGCTCCTGTTGGCATGGAGACAAAAACTCAGTTGTCTTTAATTGAAACAGAATCAATCACAGAGGGTGACAAGGAGAAAGTGGAGATGGTTGTAAAGAACAATGAAGAGGGAAAAACAGAGGCTGAGGCTGCTAAGAAGAAAACAAAGAAGAGGATTGATGAAGGGAGCTTGAAAGACGTAAGCAACAGACAACTATTGAAGATGCTGAAAGGCCTTACTATTACGAACAAGCAAGTGAGCTGAGTAAAAAAAAAAACATAGCATTTTTGAAATCATTTCCCTCTGCTATTTCATGGGGCTGTTGTGTTATTCTTTTTGAAGAAAACCAAACATAACTTTTCTCTTTAAATGTCTCATTTGTCATGTCTTTTTGACTTGTTATTCAAAAGTATGTTTTGTAAAAATAGACACAGACAGATCAATATCATAACCGCATGAGAATATAAAGATTACAACATTTTTTTCCATCAGAATTTACACTGAAGCTCCAAAATTATATATCATACAAAAAGGAGCTTAACTGTTTAAACATTAGCTTTCAGAAGCAGAGCGATGTGAAGACCCAAAAAAATGTCTTGAGAGATTTTGATTATGTAATGTTATCACATCAGAGGCAAAAAAGAAGACTTTGGCCATGGATCAAAAGTATACAATGTTGGAGAGACTGAAACACCATGAGCTTGATTTGGTACTTTCCTTATGTTGTTGATCTAGCTATCAAGTTAGAATGAGGGACCAACTGAAGAGAAACCAGCAGCTCTAACATCTTTGAGCGTAGCAGATAACCAGTCTAAGCCTTCATAGAGCCCATCTCCTTGAAGAGCACATGTGCCTTGTATATGCCATTTCCTGTTCTTGAGATCAAGTAAGCCAAGTCCTTCACATACTTCTCGAGGAGACATGGCTCCTCTCTGAGATTTACACAGAGTATAGTGAATATTGGTAAATGAGAAAGAGTAAGGAAAGCTAAAGCTCTGAACTATTACCATGTCTTGTTTGTTTGCAAACACTAGAATGACACTGTTGAGCATGAATGGGTCTCTAATGATCTCCTGAAATAATAAATTAGCAGAGATTAGAAACTACGCAGAGGCTTATTGACTAAAAGCTTTCTACAACCTGAAACTCTTGCTTCGCTTTACCAATCCTCTCTCGATCCAAGGAGTCTACCACGTATATCTGCCAATGCATAGACAGATATACATCAGAGACAATTCCAAAAAAACATGAGGATATAATCCTTTGAAGAATCAGAGGCTCGGAGCATAGAAGTGAGTGAAAGAGACCCTATAATGATCTGACTACACACAGAGGTGAAATAAGTACAGACTTACAAGTCCATCGGTATTATTGAAGTAATGCCTCCACAAAGGCCTCAGCTTCTCTTGGCCACCAACATCCCAAACTGTAAACATCACATTCTTGTACTGAACTTTCTCAACATTGAAACCTGAGAAAGAAATTTCAAACCCTCAGCAAACCAGTAAATTATCCCACATCATAACTACAGTACATGACAGACATGTCACAAGAACACAGATTGCCCCAATTTTAAAATGAAATCAGCACACGAACAGAAGAACAAATCTAAATACTTTAGCAATCTAACCTACCAATTGTCGGAACAGTTGACAGAACTTCTCCTATATGGAGCTTGTACAGTATCGTTGTTTTACCAGCCGCATCCAGTCCCAGCATAACTACCTGACATCTCCAAATGAAAACACAACAATGAAATCACCGAATCTCAAAATTTATTCACTATATTCAACAAAGTGACTTGGCCAGAGACCAAGAACAGCATAAAATCAGTAGCACCACAACATAATTGAGTGATTTCACTGATGGCTAACAAGCTGAGTCTATAAGACTCAAGAGCTAGATCCTCAATACACAAAAGAACAGCTTGACTACAAAAATATCATATCTTCTGCAACTAGCATCTATGCATACGTTCATGAATACCCGACTGTCTATAATATTGATTTTTCAACCTCCAAAATGTCAAAACTTTGAAATCGGATACAGTTCATTTATGAACGAAACACAATAGATCAACGATTATTAACACATGATTCCATCAAAAAACAGTAAGTAATCAAAATTAAAATTGAAGAGAATATCGAGAGAAGGAGAGTACCCTCATCTCCTGGTTGCCAAGAAAAGTATCAAAAAGCTTGCGAAAAGTTTGACCCATCTTGCCCTAAAAGCTAAAACCCTCCACCAAAATGTTACTTTCTCTTATCAACAGCAAAGAGAAATCAAAACAGAAGGAATCAGAGGAAATCAAAGTTTAAGAATTAAGATGATCGATTTCCAGGAATGAAGAATTCTCCGAGAAAGTACACAAAAGGTAGCGTTTCCGGTAAAATTGATTCCAGATGTCCGCTTGCGCTTGGTTTAAATTCGGTTTACAAAAGTCAGATCAAATTAAAGCTAGTTATAAACCGGTTAATGTTAATTGAATTTCAGAAAACCTATCAATTAAACATTATAATTACCAAAATTAGTTGATTACACAATGACTTACTAATATAGTTGATAAAATATTCAACTTTTTAAATAAAAAGACGCCAAAATTTTTGTTAATTTGGCCAATTGAATATTTTTTTAATTTCAAATCAAAAAATTTTCGATTTTGAAAATTTGATTCAATTTTTATTTTCTTTTTTTAATAACCAAAACTTGATTTTTTTTTTTTTTTTCAAAAATAAATTTTGATTCATCAGTTTAAAATATCAAAGATAACATTTTAAATCCACAAATTTAAGCTCATTCTAGAATGTAAAGACAAAATCAAGTTAAGAGAAATAAGAACTTAATCCAAATTTTCAGAATCAATTTGACTTTTGAATATTAAAAAAAGTTCGGTTCAAATTAATATAATGTTTTATTGGCCAAAACAACAAATAATTTTAGTAATTATAAGGTTTAATTGAGTTTCCCATTAATTTCCGAAGGAAATTGTGTTTGGGAATTGATGCACGCAATGCCAACTTGGCTTTGTTTAGATTTAGTGGAATAATAAACATTTTCAAGTTGTGATGTTTTTTCTTTCTTTTTGTTTATTTTTTTTGTAGATATCCCGGATGGTATGAATTTGGGTAGCATATGACCGTTGTCTCAAACTTGTCTATATTTGAAGGCAAAGAGAAGCGAGGTAAATATTCCTGAAAATGCTTTGCAAAGTATGAGTTTGTTTCTCGGGTAACGTACTACCGCTGTCCCTTGTTCTCACTCAAACACCACTAGACTACGCTGATGCTGAGGTTTTTTCCGTCTGATTAATGCATTATAGTACATTGATAGTTTATTCACGTCAAATGAAACTGAGGATTTCGATCTCCCTTGAGGGTAAAAACTCTCATTCCAGAATAAAGAAATAAATTACTACTAGCTAACACTACATACGAGGAGGTGAAGAAAACCCTAATTTTGATGGATCCTGGGAAAGCTCGAGCCCCGAATAGTATGATTGCTCTCTTATTCCAAAAATCCTAACATCTTATAAAAGAAGATATGGTGAGGCTAATAAATGACTTTATTGAGAGAGGATTATTCGAAAAATATTGATGAATTTGAGGCCCATTAGCCTATATAATATAGTATTTAAAGTCATCTCTAAAGTATTGAGATTGAGACTGAAAGAGATAATGCCTCAAGAGATGTTCCATGCACTAATGATATATAAAAAGATTAAAAGAGCAGATATGGCCAATTAAACAGATATGAGCAAGGCATATGATAGGACTGAGTGAGGTTTTCTGAGCAAGTTACTACTAAAACTAGGCTTCCAAGAATGGTGGGTTAAAGGGGTCATGCATTGTGTCTCCTCGTTTCGATACTCTATTCTCATAAATAGGGTACCAGGAGGATGTGTTACACCTCACAAAGAACTAAGACAAGGTGACCCCATATCCTCATATTTGTTTATTTTCTACACAAAGGCTTTAGTAGCGAAATTACCACAAACTAAATTACATAAACATATGATTGACATCTTAGTTGCGATAAAGAATCCAACAGTTTATCATCTTTTATTTGTTGATGACAACATCTTCTTTTGCAAGGCTAATTTATAAGAATCCTATACAATTTTACATGTTTTGAACGAATATGAGAATGTATCTTGCTAACAAATAAACTTGACAAATTCCTCTATCAAATTTGGGAAAGATGTGTATTTAGTGAGAAGACATGAAATTCAAAAACTCTTAGGAATTAAAAACCTAGGGGGTATTGGCAAAAACAAAGATGTCTGTTTCATTAAAGATAAGATAAATGTGAGAATTAATTCATGGTCTACAAAATTCCTATCTAACGGTGGGTAAGATTTTTTAATAAAGTCAATACTAATAGTTATCCCTTCCTATGTTATGTCATGTAACCCGCTTCCCAAGGCGGTTACTTCCAAGATTTCAGCAACTATAGCAAAATTTTCTGGTGGCAGAACACATGATCATCAAGAAGAATTTACTTGGTCAAATGGGATCAATTATGCAAGAATAAAATCAAAGGTGGTTTAGGCTTTAGAGTAATTGAGGAATTCAACTTCACTCTACTATAAAACAATTATGAAGATTACTAGATCGTCCAGATTCTCTACTTGGTAGAATCCTCCACATACACTATTTTGTGGGCTCTAATTTTCTAGAGCCTAGACGATTATACTCGCCTTCCTATGGCTGGCAAAATGTTATATATGCACGAGCATTGGTTATGAGATGATCAATTAAAGGACTAAGGAATGAAGATAGAATCTGGATATGGAGTGTCCCATGGATTCCATATAGTAATCCAAGATGATTAGTGATAGGATTTAGACAAAATATATACCTATATTTAAAAGTATCAGATTTGATAGACTCACAATCGTGATTATAGAGGTGGGCCTAATTAGACAATTATTTGTTCCAAGAGATGCAAAATTGATTGTAGGGATTTACATCCCAAGAAGACCTACTATTAATCGCCTAGGATGACATTATACAAAGATGAGTTTCTACATAGTGAAATCATGATATTAGGCAAAATGTAATATATCCCAACATGCGACAGAATCATTTAGACTACATATACAAGATTTACAATCTCAAGTATGGAGAGGTAAGGCACCGCAAAAAATACAACACTTGATTTGGTAGGCCTTATCAAATATGGTACGATGTGGAATTAATTGTGATGAACATTTGATAGATGTGACGCAAATGAAGAAACGATTAATCATGTTTTGTTTGAATGTCTTCCAGATATATAGGTGTGGGTGTTATCTAAGATACCCGCATGACAACATTTTCCTGGTTCCTTAGTATATTCTAATATTGACCATCTAATTTGAAGAATTCCTAATACGAAGGAATTTAGAAGCTTACCATAGATTTTATGGTTCCTATGGAATGCAAGAAATAAGGTGTTTACAAACGAGGATAAAGACCCCTAGGACTTAGTCCTGGCGGCGGAACCAAAGGCAGAGGCTTGAGAACTATCCCAACAAGGAAACATTAACAATATTGGTGGTGATCAGGTGCCAATACAACACTAGGAGGGGGGCGATTTGGAGACCTCTAACCGTTAACCTGGCGTTTACCTTATATATATGCATGCTCGACGTCTCATTGAATGACTCATATATTTTTACAGGACTGGGATGGTACTGCTTCCATATGAGAGAAATGGAGTAAACATGAGAGGTCAAAGCATCAAACGAAGCGTCTTTTCACTCCACTTGGAATTCGAGGCCCTTTTTTGGGCCATGACCTGCCTCATTTCTCTCCAGATTATGGAAGTTTGAGTTTTTTGTGGATTGTTTAGAGTTTGTGAAAATGATTAAGGATCCTTATGCCTAGTCAGCCTTCCTACCTTATCTCAATTGCTTTTCAAGACTCCAAAGTTTCTTTGGAATTTGCTTCTTATTTTTCATTCTACGTGCATTTAACCACAAAGAAGGTGACCTAGTACACAATGTTACAGGGCTATTTAGGAATCAAACTTTTGTGAATGATCCACTTTCACTTTGGACCCGATTTGTTCGTAATTGAGTAAAACTGACACTAAAAAAAATCACTTCATCAAATAATACTCTGTAAATCATACTCTTATGTTATGGTGAAACACAAAGCATAACAACTACATAACGCACCGTTTTGTGAATTGTTTATTGCGATTTCCGCTTTGTCCCTTGTTGTTTTAGACAAAAATCTTAAATGCCACTTTTGGAAAAAAATATAATCACCCTTACCACTCTTTAATCTAATTGCCACTTATCGTGTTCTATTTCTATTTCACCCTTAATAAGAAACTCATTCATTGAAGTAGGAG
This sequence comes from Lepidium sativum, assembly GCA_023374145.1. Taxonomy (NCBI): domain Eukaryota; kingdom Viridiplantae; phylum Streptophyta; class Magnoliopsida; order Brassicales; family Brassicaceae; genus Lepidium; species Lepidium sativum. Next base: position 10,724 of record JAKUCM010001962.1, read on the forward strand.
GTTTCCCCTCTCTTTTTTCTCGATTTATTTTCTTTTAGAGAGGAGAAAGAAAATTTGAAGAAAGAGGAAGAAGAAAGACGAGACCACTCTCTTCATTTTCTTGTTGATTTGGGAATTTGTGCTTAATTATGTAAACCAAGAGAAAATGTTATTTTGTTTACGGTTGTACCAATTCGACCAAAAGGACCACTTGTTGGACCAAAATTATCTTAACAAATGTACATGTTAGACCAATTGGACAATAAAATATTAGACCTTTAAACCTAAATATTTTAGACGTTTATAGTTGTACCAATTGGATCAGTTAAACAAAACTTAACTTCACAATTGTACATGTTGGACCAGAATTACCTTAACAATTGTATGTGTTGGACCAAATTGAAATACAATTGTACCAAATCACAGAACAATACACAATCGTCCCAGTTGTTCTAGATGTGTCTCATTCATATCTTCTTCTACTGCTCTCTCATCCCTCTTTAGTGCAATCATCATCCTTTTTCTCACTATTAATATCATCAGTTGCTTCTCTTCTTCTTATATCTCTTCTTTATTTACATCATCCAAATCCTTCTTTTAGTCAAACAAACTTCAAACATAAGATCTCACTCTATAGAAATTGCCTGAAGAAGAAGATATTAGAGGACTTGAAATCGGAAAAAAACATGACCTTGTCGTTAATCTCAAAAACGTCTTTTAGAATTGTCTCTTATCGTGTGTCTTTTCTTCTAAAATGTTGGAAACAAATATTAGGAATTTCACGGTTGAAACAAAGTAGAAATTAGGGTTTTTAATTCGGGTGAGTCGGGTTCAATTAGGTCAAATGATTGGATTTGTAAATAAACTCAACTTTTATGGTTATTATGTGTTTTAGATTATTTTTTAATAAAAAAGAAATTAATAAATAAAATGTAAATAATACCGTTGTTTTCTCACAAAATGGTATCTTAGCCATTGATTCTAGGGTTGTGCATATGGTTCTTAGGTTCGGTTAGGTTATTTGGTTTTCGGTTCTTTTGATATGATAAGCAATGGATACTTACTAAAATCTGGTTTGGTGTCAGTTCGATTATACTTGGTTCCGATTCTAAATAGATATTTGAAATTGGAACCAAAGAAGAACCAAAATAACTTGGTTCAAATGGTTATTTTTAAATTAAAATAGTCAAAAACACTTAAAATAATCATTTTGTTATAAAATAGTGTACACAAAACCAAACTGGAAAAAAAGAAATTTGGTTTGGTTTGATTTGGTTCTTGAATTCTAGTTTTTATACCCAATTAACCTTAGGAGTAATAACATAATTAATAAATTTGTTTTAGTTGTACTTTAGTTTTTTTTTGTTAGGAACCAAACTGAATGGAAAACAAAGTCACTTAGATTATGAAACTGATCTTATTATATAAAGGAAGTTTTCTCAAAGTTAGTAATTAACTGGATGTTTTCACGTGTCAAATCCAACGATCATAATATTTTATGTGATATATTTAAAACAATTAAATAAAATAAAATAATAATTATATCACAAATATTTATATCTATTTGAAATCCTATTATATAAAAAATAATAATTATATTATATTATATTCGTAATGGAATGGTGACAAAATTTATCTCGATAGTGGTTTTTGTATAATAAAATATCTTTAATCCTAATCCTAACATAATTTAATTAGTTAAAACTTTACTAGATATTTATTTATTTATACGTAAGATATTTATATAATAACACGACCAAATACACGTAATAACACGAACCAAATATAATTATTACAACGATTATGTAATTATAGTGCTTATATACAAATTATATAACTGTTAATCTAATACACGGACCAAAATTACATATCAGATGTATTATCAAAGAACTTTAATGTTAATAGATTATTACATAAGTTTAATATAGATATATATATATATATATGTATTAACATTCCATAATTATGTTAATTATAACATAATTCCTTACGTGTTATTATGTTATAACTTAATGTTAAATTGATTTATAATGTCCTAACCAAATTACTAATTATTATTCTTCGGTCCGTTACATGTCATAACATAACATGTTCTTCCTTATAATTAATGAACAATTGATTAGACTATTGGATATAAGGAATATGCATATCCTTCCGTAATCAATATAATTACTTATAATATGTAATTATAACCCATAAAAGGTCCAATTAACACGTCAACTGAACCATAAGTAGTTTTATGTAGGCCAATATACAATAAACTTGAACTTATTCATAAATATTCATGTATATATTTATACGTTAACGAACGAGCAAATATACAAACATATTTATACGTTAACGAATGGTATAATAAGATATTCTTAATCCTAATCCTAACATAATTTAATTAGCTAAAATTTTGTTAGATATTTATTTATTCGTATGATCTTAATTCTAATCTAAAAGGAAATTGTGAGTATTACTCTCTCTATATACATAAACATAATAAAAGAATTACAATTCGGGAATCACTTTTATAACTTTCTTCAACTTAATCTTTCTCTTTCGTTTACAAACTTTCTTCAACTTAATCTTTTTCTTTTATAGCTGATTTATTTTCTCGCCTAGCAGAAGAAACATTAAGTAAAACCAAATTTTCTTCCATTGAGTCACGCTTCAAGGTATGGTGATTAGTACTTCTCATCTCTCCCTTTTGAACATGTTTTTCTTCTCATCATATAGCTTTGTTCTCTAATTTTCTATATCATTATTTTATTTAACTATTATTAATATGATATTTTATCAATATATATGTGTGTTTTATGAATGAAAATCTCTACATCTCAATTTTTTTATTTTTATAGGTTGAATAACAATGGACACAAAAGCAAAAAAACAATACAAATTATTTAAGAATCGATCAATTAACACATAAACGTTCATATCGTCGTACGGTGCTACGTGTTTTAAGGAAGTGGGAAGCAAGAATTTTAAGTAATAACAATGAGCTTATAGGAGTAAACTTTCTCTTACTTGATGAAAAGGTAATATTTTCTATATTTATTTTTCCTCATTCGAAAATATTTTTATTATTCAACTGAAACTTAAATTTTTTACAACAAGAGAATACTATTCAAGGCTTTGTGCATCATTCTCTTCTAGAAAAGTTTGGGAATGCATTACGTGAAGGAAATCTTATTGAAATTTGTAATTTTAATATGCAAGATTGCAATAAGAATTACAAAATTTCTGATCACAAATTTCACATAAGATTAACGGAAAGAACAACTATTGCATCCATAGAACAACAGTTCTTTCAAATATCTTTTGAAAAGTTTCGATTTCAAAATGACGAAGATTTAACTAAACTGAAAGATGTGACCCAAAATTTATATGGTATATATATATATTATGTATTCTTATTTTTAATTTATACAATAAGATAGAATAAAATACTAACATTGTGTGTTTTTTATAGATGTAATTGGTTATATCAAAAGAATGGAAATCTGATGCTAGTAGCCAAAGTAATCATACTCTAAGGAAGGTTATTTTAAAGTTATTATTAGAATGGTATCTTTTCCTCAACTTCATAAATATTTATTTAAATATATTATTGTATTATGATTATCTTATCTAAATTATAAGTATAACTAAAGTTTTGTTTCTAATACAGTGGAATTGAAATAAAAGCAACAATATGGGCAGAACAAGCTGAAGAATTGGAGGATAAGTATCGTGGTGTGGGAAGTGACAATAACGTGGTTCTCATAATGACAAGTGTTTTAGTCAAAACATATCAAGGTGCAATTAATTTGTCAGCATCTTCTGAAACCAAATTTTATTTGAATGCTGATTTTGATTGTGTTTCAACTTTTCGACAAAGGTATATCTTAAATATTTATTAGATTTATTTAGTTAACTAAACCTACATAACTAAAAATTAATGTTCTCATATATTTTTTGTATTTCATTAGTTATAGCTATGATGGTGGCTGTTTAGTTGATTTTGGTGGCATGATTGAAAAATCTTCAAGGGATATTACACATACTCAATCTCAGCATTCAATTAATGATATTTGGGATTTTATCTCACAAGATACTCCTAAGGTACTGCAATTATCTTATTGTATAGTTCATAAAAATTCTTTCAAGTATAAAATGCGGTACTTACATTGAACAATCCGTAATGATTCCTAAGCATAATATTCATACTTCTCACACTTATTATACCCTTTGATAATATAAATACGAATATTAGCAGCAGTTGACATTTTATTACTATAAAATTATATTATACCCTTTGATAATATAATTCGAATATTTGTAGTATTATATTATGTAAAATTGATTTTCTAAAATTCGTAATAGAAATTTTAATTATTATCAAAAATTTAATATACATTTGAAAGAGTTACACGAACGTATTTATATTATAACTTTCAAGATAAATAAATTTTTCAAATTATGGTTTTATTTAAAAAGTAGATTATAAAATCTAGATTTTGTAACACATCATCAATAATAAAAATCTAAATTCTATTGTTTCAGAATGAAATTAATTAAAAAAATTAACACCAAATTTTAATAATCATTTTCTATATTATTTTAATAGTAGAAAATCTTAAAACTAATGATCAAAATCTGAGTAACTAAAACATTAAAATAAGTTTTTGGTTTATATTTTTCACACATAATTTTCATTTATTTGAAAAATCATTTCAAATAATAAATCTCTACAAAATAAATATATATAAAATATATCACAATAATAAGTAAATATTATTTTAATTTATAATTTCTGTATATTTTACGAAAAATTTTTAAAATCTATTTAAACATTTTAAAACATCATTCATAATATTAAAAATATGACTAAAAAAAAGTTTATTCCGTGCATAGCACGGGTTCATATCTAGTTAGTTAATATTTGGGAATCAAAACTGGAACTAGAACCGAAATTTCGGTTCGGTTGAGTTCAGTTCTTATTCCTTCTGATTTTTATGCCCAGCCTAATTGATTCTGTTGTTTCGAATCGCAATTAAAAATCGTGATTCCGAGAGAGAGGGAAGACGATGGCTTTGACGGTGGCGAAAAGTGCGTTGGCGTCGATTAGAGAGAAAGGACTCGGCGGCTTTGTTAGGATTATTCGAGAAGAAGGCTTCCTGTTAGTTCTTCTTCTCTTTTAAGATTGTCTCGCCCTTTTCTCTGTTTAATTTCATCTGGGAACTTCCTTCGATTTGATCCAGTAGATCTCGTGAATCTAGAAATTCGCAAGGTTGTTTGGTGTTTTAAGATATTCTTTCATTTTCTCTTAAGATTCTAGATGAACACACGTGCTTGTCTCTGCTTATGTGCATATAATCTTAGAGTCAGGTTGTTTGCAATGAATGGTCGGTATTCTACGGATTTTTCATCAAATGTTAATTTTTATGAATGAGAAATTTAATTTTTTTAAACTGTGTGGTTAGTGAACATTATTCAATGTTGGTGATGGTGATTCGTGAAGTTCTCTTAAATATTTCTGGGTGCTTATAATCCAGTTTATGGCATTTTTCTAATTGATTCCTTGTTTTCCCTCATCACAGGAGATGCCTACCAGATGGGAACCTCTTGTAAGTAATCTGTCTTATATATTTAGTGCTCGGTGTTTTACTTCCTTAGGGTCTGTTAGGGATTATGTATAGGCCAAAGTCATCGTCATTCTTATATGTGACCATTGATGTGTGAGCATACATCATTTCATCAGTTTCAATCTACTGTGAATTGTTGTAGCTCGCCACTTCGTGAACTGTTATCTACTCTCAACTTGAACTGCTGGTTTTGGCACGATTCTGTCAATTCCCTCATATATGTAATATAAGTTGACTCACAGATCATTAAAGAGACAGTGATAGTAAAGGAGGTTTGATATTCCCGAGATGATCTAGTTACATGTTTGAAGGAACTGACAGGTTTATGCCACAAAGCATTTCGAGTTGAACAGGATGACGAGCTCAAATGGTGATGTCTGTTTCACCATAGAGGTTGGGGATAAAGTTCGCTCTTATAGAAATGGCATAGATAAGAAAATGGCGATGAAGATGGTCTACAAAGTTATCTTGAAATCTCCTGAATTTTAGGGGGTTACATAGTATGCTTGAATATCCAAATTTTGTGGACTGCTGATTCTAAATTTAGGGGGTTACGTAGTATGCTTGAACACGGTATAATACATATATATATATATATATTTATATATTTTCTTCCTCCCTTAATATTTCAATATGCTAATGAGTAGCACTTTCTGATCGATATCTTTGATGTCTCTATTGATTAAGGCAAACGAAAATACACAACATCGGAGCAACACTTGTTGGTGTTGACAAGTTCGGTAACAAGTACTACCAGAAGCTGGGTGATACTCAATACGGTACGTGGATCCTTTTCAGTAACTTCATGGGTTACCTTTTTAACATTATACTTTTGCCACTGTATGATTCATGATATCAATTACTATAATATTCTGGGTAATTTACTGCTTGTGATATCCTTTTCAAATGTTTGTTTGTTCTGAGTTCTAGCACTTAGTATAGTCATGGAACGTGTATCAGCTCAACATTTGTTATTTGTTAGCTCACTTCGTGATTTAATGAATCAGTCAAGTCAGAGTAAGAGTAGAATGAGCCTTTTTCAACCTACTTCACCAGGGATTTGTATATACTTGGTCAGTGAATGCCCTCGAAACAAAACTATATCCAATCTATAGGATAGGTTTCTGAGATATATGTGGTCAACTTCCTGCTTAAATGACTATTCTCTGTTAACAGTAATAGTGATGAACTATAGTTTCATATCTGTAGAATGTCTAGTAAATATGCCTTGACATCGAAAACATGCCATCATTTTGTTGACAGGTAGACACAGATGGGTAGAGTACGCCCAAAAGGATCGTTACAATGCATCTCAAGTACCAGCAGAATGGCACGGGTGGCTTCATTTCATCACTGATCACACTGGAGATGAGGTAAAACCAAAATTCATTCCAAATTTTGGTATCTTGAGTTCAATCGGTAGCTAATAAATGGCTTCATAACTTGTAAATAAATATCAATGTCTCTTTTAGCTCTTGAGTTTGAAACCAAAAAGGTATGGGATTGAGCATAGAGAGAACTTCTCTGGAGAAGGTGATGCATACATTTACCATTCAAAAGGACATGCTTTGAACCCGGGTCAAAAGAACTGGACGCGGTACCAATCATGGGAACCCACCAAGACTAAGTAAGAAGATGAGAATTTCTCTCGACATATTTGTTGTTTTGTTTCTGTGTCCTTTGAAATATAAGCTATGTTGGATCTAAAAAGCTGCACAAGTGGGTTTTGGAATGGGAATTGATGCTGTTTAAGAATCTTCTGATCTTTACTTGTGAATTTCTTGTATGTTTTTTCACGAGAGAGGAAAGTAGATGTAAGCAGAAGTAATTTTTAAATTCTTCCGATGATATTATTTTAATAATATATCGCACATATTTTCATGTTTGACAACAACAAAAAAAGTATTTTGATGAGATGGTAGGCCCTATTTGCCACACATAATTGAAGCCTTTTTGGTCTGGCCCATTTGAAATAATTGTACGGAACCAGCAGAATGGTTTAAGACTTTAGGTAACTTTGTTAATCAAAGGAAATTATAATTGTTAAGGGTTACGTTAGGGCAAATAATGTATAACGAGGGGTTGACTTGTATTCCGATAATAACTTGTTCATAAGCGTCGAAGGAGACAGCCCATGATCGTGAACACAACTTTTATTTCTGATACGTTTCGTTCGGACAACTGTCTCAGTTAGTCCTAAGTCTTTGTTGTCATTAGCCATATCAGCAACTATGTCTAAAACCAGGCCATAGCCAAAACCATAAAATCGGTTTGAACTCAGTGTTTGCCGCCAGCTAACCAGTTTTGCATTAAATGACAACGAATTCATTGCAAACTACTATGTTCCTGTCTGTATTACCCCCTGAGATTTCTGCCAATTCTCATAGTTGGTAGTCAGTACCAATTAACAAAAATCTGGTCCCGTAAAGATTTCGATTTGTCATTTGTATTACATTAGCTAAAACCAAGTGGGTCTTTTGGCATGTGCACATTATTCACGTTTGTCTTAAAACCAAAAGCATAAGAACTCATTTATTGCAAGTCTCTCTTTCCAGTTCTTGTAGCTTTGCTCTTTGGTTATGACATTTGTGCAACCATTTCTATTAATCTCTCGATTAACATAGAAATTTTGCAAACTTTGAATTAATGTTTGCTGGAGTATATTATGTCCTTTTTCTTTGTAACATGTAAATATTATATCAATTTTGAAAGCAAAAAAATACATTCAGTTACAATTTCAAGAAAGATTACAAAATATTTCGAGCTAATCAATCTGTATTGCTGTTAAGGGATATAAGAATCTGATGCAGGGAGAAATTGGAAAAAAATCTTCTATATTTCACAAACTCTTCTAAACAATGCGAGAAAACTTGCGAATCGTCTGGATTTGTTACCGTCTTTCAAATTGCACTATGTTCTGTCAAATGTCTGTTTTTAAATAAATATCTATATGGTTCTGGGAATATCTGGAATTATAAAATAATATATTTATTACCAGCAAAATTATGTTTTCTTTTTGTAAATTAGTTTAAAGAGAAAATGAGGACCACTGCACCACCTTGTTTTATATATTTATGACAAAAAAAACCATCGAAGTTAAATGCCAAATATTTTTTCTTCTGTTTTCTTTTGTCGTTTATATATTTTCGACAAAGGAAAATCGAAATTGGATTTGTTATTAACAGAAAATCCAATATTAATATTTGATTCTATGTATGCTAAAAGACTATTAATACCAAACCGGGTAACATAAAGATATTTTGATTGGAAAAAAGTATCTTTAATTTGAAATTAAGATCGTCTATATAAAGCTCGTTTCACTGTTCCGTTATTAACAGCTATTGTCATTCTGCCATAAGTCTCGTCCTCTCCCTTCCTCACAATTTCTCTCGATTGAAACCTCGTTGAACCTCATTTCAAAGAAGTCAATTGCACAAACCTAAAACGAGAACTTTTTTTCTGGGCTTTTGTTGAGAAAAACTACACTTCACGTGTGTTGAGATCCATATCGAAGATTCTGTAGCCATGGGTTTTGTTCCCGAGAGGAAATCGACTTCTCTCTTTGAACAGGTTTCACACTTTGCATTACACATCGTCTTTTGATTATTTCTTTGTCTCATCCTCTTCTTCGTCTGGTTTAGATTTTCTGAGAACATATTGTTATGAGTTTTGTATTTTTGTATATCTTCCTCCGGTCAATTTAAAGAATGTTGAATGCAATGTATAGGTTTTAGGGTTTGGCTTGATTTTGTATTTTACGAGATTCTGGAGAAAGTTTTTTCGATTTCTATATAATGTGTGGTGCTTATGAAATATCTATATCAATTATAAGCTTGAGATTAAACCTTAGCTTATGGGTTTGAAACAACGATTTGTATTATTCCTGTATCCGAACTCTCTATCTCTCCGCTCCTGTAATTGGTATGAAGTCACTTTTCTGATGCAAGTTTCTGAAACTCAATAAATTTTCTGTAGGTTGGTAATTCTTCTTCAGGTGAGATTAGCACTGAAAAGGAGCTTCTGGTGAAGGAGAATCATAGCCCAGAAAACTACTCTGATCTTGCCGCTATTCCTCCGTAAGATTTCTGTCGGTTCTCATTGTTTGGTAGTCTTGAAAAACTAATAAAGCTGTGGTCCCTGAAAGATTTGATTTGCTATTCCTAGTATAGTAGCTATAAGCAAGTGGGACTTTGTTGGTTGTGTGTGCACATTATTCAGATTTGTTTAAAAGCATGCTAAGGAGTCATTCATTGCAGGTTTCTCTTTCCAGCTCTTGGAGCGTTGCTCTTTGGTTATGAAATCGGTGCAACATCTTGTGCAATCATATCTATTAAGGTACTAAAACTGTTAGTAGGTTTTCTTAAGTTTGACTTTTCTGCCTTTCACAAGTCTTTAGCTGTTGGTTCCAAGATTACATATCATAACGCTAATTTCCATTGTCTAAGCCTTTTAATTACTCTGCTTTTGCCTCCTGTACAGTCGCCTACGCTCAGTGGAGTCCCATGGTACGACTTGTCTTCAGTGGATGTTGGTATATTTGTGAGTCTTTACTTCACATTTCTTGGTTCTTCTACATGTTGCTTAATGCATTACTTTGTTTTCTTGTTTCCTCCCTATTGGAGCTGTGCTCTTTTTGACGAGGCAAAAAGTTATTTGCTTACATATATATTTAAAACTTGTGCAGACCAGTGGCTCACTGTATGGTGCCTTAATTGGCTCCATTATTGCATTCAGTGTTGCCGACATTATAGGTTGGTTTTCTCCACTTCTTCATCTGGATATATACCTGTCTCTCCATCTGAAAGAAATTGACTTGTTGGGTTGAATTCTCAAGGAAGAAGGAAGGAGCTGATTTTGGCTGCATTTGTATATCTTGTTGGAGCCATTGTGACTGCAGCAGCACCTGTCTTTTACGTACTGATAATCGGACGAGTTGTGTATGGCATCGGAATTGGACTGGTAAAATAGATCACACTTTTTTATCTTTTGCCTGCTACCTAAAATTTTTATATGCCTGTGTGATTTTCCGTGTGCATCGTGCATTTCACTAAGTAACCAATCAAAGTCAAGCTTCTACAAGTAGCTACTTAGAAACATGTTGCCCTCTATGACTGAGCATTTGTTCCAATGCATCCTCATATACCCACACATAGACCAACCTGGCAGTCTGTGCATATCTCTATATATACGCATATTAGCTCAGTTTGTCACTTTATTTCTTGGTTGGGACATAGTATGCACCTATTTCAAGCAGCATGAGGTTGAGATTGATTGTTTATAAATCTTGTTTACCATATAATTTAAATATGTTTGATCTACGGTGTATGAATCTATGCAGTCATGGAGTACAATTTTAAGCATCCTTTTTAACTTGAAAGTTGCTATGTTCCCTTGCATTTAGACGATGCACGCAGCTCCAATGTACATTGCAGAGACTGCTCCAAGTCAGATACGTGGACGGATGATATCACTAAAGGAATTTTCCACTGTCCTTGGGATGGTTGTAAGTTCTCTAAGCTCTGAGGATTTCGCAAACTTATTGCTCAGTTAGAAGTTCGGGATCGATTCCCTTCATTTTGAAACCTTTTTGTTTCCACCAATTGAGACTGACACATAAAAATCTGTGAAGGGAGGTTATGGAATCGGTAGCCTTTGGGTTACAGTCATTTCTGGTTGGCGTTACATGTATGCAACAATTCTCCCTTTGCCAGTTATTATGGGCATTGGAATGTGTTGGCTACCAGCATCTCCTAGGTGGCTTTTATTGCGCGCTCTCCAAGGAAAAGGGAATGTGGAGAATCTTCAACAGGCTGCAATTAGGTCTCTTCTCCGCCTTAGAGGGCCTGTCATAGCTGACTCAGCAGCTGCACAAGTAAACGAGATTTTGGATGAACTTTCCTTTGTGGGTGAAGACAAAGAACCTACATTTGGTGATTTATTTCGTGGCAAATGCTTGAAAGCTCTCACTATAGCAGGAGGTCTAGTCTTGTTACAACAGGTTGGTGTAGTCAATTTAAAGTTTTAAACAATGTTCCCTATGTGTATGAACAATAACTAAATCTTTTTTTACTTTTCATATGACAGACAACGGGGCAACCGAGTGTACTTTATTATGCACCATCAATTCTGCAGGTTTTGTTTTCATTTCTACTTAAGTTGGATTATGTGCACTAGTTAAGAAAACTCGAGAGAATCTTAACTTTTGTCTTTTTACCACTAACATTACCTATTAGACTGCCGGGTTTTCTGCTGCAGCTGATGCAACTCGGATCTCAATTCTGCTCGGTGTATTGAAGGTAGTCACTATGCTTCCATGCTTCCATCTAGTTGATATACATTTTGAACCGTTGTATTCTTGTGAACTAATCTTCTTTGCTGCAAAGGTTCTTTTTTTTTCTTTTTTTCTTTGGAAGACTTAACGTGGTCCTTTACTGTTGCAGTTGCTTATGACTGGAGTTGCTGTTATAGTTATTGACAAACTGGGAAGAAGACCTTTACTGCTTGGTGGTGTTAGTGGCATGGTCTGTCATCTTACTTCTTATGTCATCTTTCTCTAACTGTTGGTTTCAAGAAAATCCACATGTTCATAGTGTTTTCAAAATAACTTAAAGCATTAAATGTTTTTAGCCTCGTGTATTCTCAATTGTGCAAACAGGTGATCTCATTGTTCCTCCTGGGGTCCTACTACATCCACTATAATACTGTACCAGCTGTTGCGGTAGTTGCATTGCTACTTTATGTGGGCTGTTACCAGGTTGATTTTTGTTACATATTTTTCTGATCAAGTTTCTTTCCTGGCATAAAAGAACTTTGATACAATCTTAGGAGGCTTGTTATCAATCTTGCAGCTATCCTTTGGTCCAATTGGTTGGCTCATGATTTCAGAGATATTTCCCTTGAATTTAAGAGGTCGAGGAATCAGTCTAGCAGTGCTTGTGAATTTTGGCGCAAACGCGCTTGTGACATTTGCTTTCTCACCTCTAAAGGTAAAGAAACTCCTATTCTATCAATATATTACTTCAATAGAACATGTTTAACGAGATATTCCAGAAATTAGCTCTCTCATATCTTGTTACTTCATATCTTTCTGGTTTTCCCAAGAGATATCAGCCTTTTGAGACTTTAGTCACTTGGTAATGTTTTGCAGGAGCTCTTAGGAGCTGGAGTATTGTTTTGTGGATTTGGAGTGATAGGTGTATTGTCTCTCTTCTTCATATACTTTATTGTGCCTGAGACGAAGGGTCTCACTCTTGAAGAAATTGAAGCCAAATGTCTCTAAAAGGAGCTTCTCATTTTGGCTCCTCTATCTCTGCGGCTTCATTGCTTGACGCTCTGAATCGCAAACGCAGCAACTGCTGGTGGAATCTCCATTTACCGCGGAATTTTACTGTTTGGACACAAAGAATTGGTGTAGCTCGCGGCAAAACTTTGGTTCGGTGGACAACTTTTAAATTTCGTAAGTGGTTTTAATTTGTATTTTAAAATGTAAGAATTCATCTATTCGTAGTATAGTTCTGTTGAATTCTTTTTTCTTCTCCGTTTTCGTTGTTGTACAATCTACATTACTTATTTTTTTCAAAACAGAATTGAAGTATTAGCTTACGATTATTCACTACAAGTAATACAGAAAATGTTGTCAAAAACCGCTGAAAAAAATTCTGAATATTTAGGAGGTTGAATTCAGTTATCAACTTTTGTATACTTGTAAGTAAATAGCAATATTTTGTTGACTTCCTAATTCAATTTTGAATTTTGTTGATTATATTTCACTTGGTCAATTATTTTTTTCTTTATCTTCTGACTATTGAAAGACTTATAACAAGGTGAAAACTATTCCATGACAAAAAAAAAGAGAGGTGAAAATGATTCAATCAATGGATTATTTTGAAAAATGTCACAATTGAGTCAATGGATTATTTTGAAAAAAACCACAATCGAAATTATGCATGTAGAAATTGAGAGATCTATATATATGAATTCATGATGTGATTTTGGGAGTTTATTTTCGTTTCACCAGATGTGATAATTATAGATAACAAGGTGTGTTGGTTTAACGTTTTTTTATATTTCTGAATTCATGTATATATGTTTATAAATTCGCGTCCATGTCTATAAATTTATGTCCATTCTTCTAAATTCAATATCTATGACCATTACAATCTCAAGATTTTTTTATCTGTTTTGCCAGATTTCATTTTTATATTGACAGTCTGATTTTCTTTCTTCAAGATGTTTTAATTATAAAGGTTAAACAATATTGATTTTATTTTCTTTTAAAACGAATTTATATATAATATTTATGAATTAATGTATGTGAATTTATGTTTGTGTCTATGATTTTTCTTCCCACAAAGTTCATATTTTATTAAAGGAAGGAATTACATGAGAAAGTACACACGTACACAAAATAGGATGATTAAAAATAATTCATGTCTATAATTATGTCTATGATCTAGAAAACAATTTATGTCTATGATTTAGAAAGCAATTCGTGTCTATATTTATGATTTTGGGACCGGTGGTTGACTTGTTCTCAAATTTTTGAAGAAAATCATAAGTAAAATGATACTCTTTTATGTCATCAATGTATCAAAAGTGCTATAATAACAAAGAAAAAAAATTGTAGCATAAATCATATAATATCAAAATTCAGTGGGATGTTGAACACGATTATTCCTTCAATCAATTTACGATTTAATTAGTAAGTAAATAAATAATTGTGAATAGATTTGATTAATATTTATGATTTTTTTATCAACTTGGAATTTGATTATAAGGAGAGGAATTCAGAAGTACAAAGGATTTAAAAAGACAAACTTATCTTCTAAAACTACGAGTAAAGAAATCAATTTTATGATTCAGAGAACGAAAAATAATATGAAAAGTGAAACAATATTCTCTAGAATAATTAATCAATGTTGATATCGATTGAAGGACCACAAAAGCAATTAATAGTTGATAGTATGTTCGACAATGACCAAATTTGAAGAGTTGGGGATATTCAAATAAGACATGGTTTATTGGTTTTCCATCAGCCCCACATCTAACACATGAGTTATCGCAATTAATCCCTTTACTTCTTAGCTTATCTTTAATTGGCACTCAACCTGAGATCACTTGCCAAATAATATTTTTTAAATTTTGTTGGACATTTCAACTTCCAATCATGAACTTGTAAGAGCTTGAAATTCAGTCTCATGGAACCCACGACATTTACAAAATGCGTTTCCTCAATTTTGTAGCTTACCTTTGCAGTATAATGCCATGATTTTGAGAAATGTCATTCCCAATAATCAAACCGTCGAAAGCGAGAAATGTGAAAACCTAGTACCAATTTAACATCCTCTGGAACTAGGAATTGCCTAACAAGATTCTCGCTTCAAGATCTAGTAATCAGATCAATAAGTTGATCAACAGTTAAATCCGGAAATAACAATGGTTCAATTCCCTTTGTTGGTCTCGAAATGACATCAGGAATCCAAGAATCACGCCAAACTGAGGTAGGTTGGCCATCAACAATCCTTCTAATAATCCCTTACTTACCAATGACCATGTTGAAACAATGGTTCTTCAACCATAAGATGGTGACTTAATACCAGTAATATCCATAGGACTATTATTTTTGAAATAGCGACCCTTAAAAACCCTTGCAAAAAGAGAATTTGGAAAATTCAATAACCTCCATAATTGTTTAGCAAGAAGAGTTGTATTAAATTCCTGAAGAATCCTGAAACCTAGACCTCCAACATTCTTTGATTTACATAATTTTTTCTGTTGCATCTAATGAATCCCTTTTGAACTGTCCAAGCTACTCCACCAGAAATTTGAAATTGCTGAATTTATTTTCTAATGATTGATTTCGGTGGACATAAATAAGACATAACATAAGTTGACAATGCCGTTAATACTTACTTAATACAAACATTTTTCACTCCCTTAGATAATAATTTGAAAGTCTAAGTATTAATCATCTTTTTGGTAGTCCTAATCTATGAATGATCATATTGAATATATAACTTGTCAAAGTTAATTTGTTGTCCATAATATTATTCGTAATCACCTATAATTTTTTTAATGGCAAGAACCTCCTCCTCATTAGCCTTACAAAATAATAAATTATCATATGTAAAAAGTATAAGTGAAATTTTTGGACTTGCTTTTGCAATAACAATATCAGTTAATTAATTTTAAGACTCAGCTTTTCCCAATAGTAAGATCAATACCTCATTACATAAAATAAACAAATATGGAGATAAAGATCTTCATAACCTAGACCTCTCTTACAAACAATTATACCATGAGGAGATCCATTAGTTACGAATATGTATAATTAAATTCAACGTTTCAGAAGTTCTGGTTTTTATATAGTTTATTTTCGAAAGTTAAAGGGTTATCTTGCCGACAAAAAATTATGAAATGTGACGTTACTCATTATTACAAAAAGATAAATGGGATGAAAACATATATTTTGTTCAGAGGTTGTGAACTTGTGGCTATGATTTACTGATTTGTACGACTCACTATGCCTATAAAAACAGACGCGTCCTCAATCTATGAAGAACACACAAATCATCTTGTGATCAAATCGAGAAAATGGCAACTACAGGCAAAGCGACGATGGTCACCAACAAGCAGATTATACTCCAAGATTACGTCTCCAGTTTCCCCAAGGAGTCAGACCTCATTTTAACCGAGTCCACCGTCGATTTAAGGATCCCGGAGGGTACCACGGCAATTCTGGTGAAGAATCTCTACTTGTCTTGCGATCCTTACATGCGCATTCGCATGGGCAAGCCCGATCCCTCAACTGCTGCACTTGCTCAAGCTTACAATCCCGGTGAGGTACAATACAAACGACGTTCATTGTTTACCAGTTTTGGTAGATTGTTCTCTGCTAAAGTTGGCATCTAGGTGAAATTCGATTCGAACTAACATGGATTTGTTACATTTCGAGCTTGTCGTCTACGTTTTTGGAAACAGTATCAATATTGTAGTAGGGTTAGATTTGAAAAAAGTAATATAAAATTGAGAATCATTATTCTATTCCACGATTAGTAACAACATCAAGCGAACATATTAGACTATACCAGTTGAGAATACTGTGTTAGCTGAGAAATTTACCTCTACTAGAAGTGATTGTCTTTTAGGATTGCTGTTACTCTCTCTGGTGGTAAAGCTCTTAATGTTGTTTGCAGCCAATCTATGGGTATACAGTGTCTAAAGTGATAGATTCTGGGCACCCAGATTACAAAAAGGGGGACTTGCTTTGGGGGATATGTGGATGGGAGGAGTACAGTGTGGTAACTCCCAATCCTTCACATTTCAAGATCCAACACACTGATGTTCCGTTAACCTACTACACTGGACTTCTCGGTATGTTTACTCGGGTTCTCTTTTGGTCATGTATGTAATTCAACCTAGTAATTTTAGAAAATATGTAAACTTGATTGTGACAAAGCCTGGCTCTGCAATGCTTGATGTGCTTCTATTTCTATGATTATTGGCATGATACAGTTGTCGCTGTGGTCTGATTTTGGATTAATATGCCTTCTAGATTGACACAAGCTCCCAATCGTGTAGATTAGTTGCTTCAGACACCAACAAATCTAATAACGTTGTTCAAAAATATACAAGTTTACTATTGACGTCTTATGGAAGCACTCCTTTGTTTCTGACAGGCATGGCCGGTATGACTGCCTATGCTGGGTTTAATGAAATCTGTTCTCCTAAGAAAGGAGAAACTGTCTTCGTGTCAGCTGCATCTGGTGCAGTAGGTCAGCTAGTGGGACAACTTGCAAAGCTTATGGGCTGTTATGTGGTCGGAAGTGCTGGCAGTAAGGAAAAGGTGAACAAACTTTACTTGAATTTTAGCTATTGTACCATTACCTTATCTCACTATAAACTTCGTTTGTTTGGTTATTTTCTTTCCTATCGAGAGAGTGATTACTGTCTTTGTTGAGCTTTGCTAGGTTGATCTTCTCAAGAACAAGTTCGGGTTTGATGAAGCTTTCAATTACAAAGAAGAGCATGACCTTAACGCTGCCCTTCAAAGGTAACCAAATACTTCATTTCTAATCAATGTCTAATCTCTTCATGGAACAGAAATTTGGCTTAAATCTATGAGACATTTTTCTCATCAGGTGTTTCCCAGAAGGTATCGACATATACTTTGAAAATGTTGGAGGCAAAATGCTAGACGCAGTGCTCTCAAACATGAAGGTACATGGCCGTATCGCAGTATGTGGAATGATCTCACAGTACAATCTGGAGGAGCAAGAAGGAGTGCACAACTTATCAACTGTAATATACAAGCGGATTCGGATTCAAGGGTTCGTGGTCGCTGATTACTTCCACAAATACTTCCAGTATCTGGATTTTGTGCTTCCTTATATTAGAGAAGGGAAGATAACTTATGTAGAGGATGTAGTCCAAGGACTCGAGAACGCATCTTCTGCTTTGATTGGGCTCTTTCATGGTAAGAACATCGGCAAACAACTCGTAATGGTGGCTCCTGAATAAATGAAGACGTTAAGATTTGTGTGTTGTTGGAGAGGAATTATTACAGTTTGTTTAGTTGTGTCGGAAGTTCAATGTTCCTTTTTGATGAAAGGATCCATTAAGTCAAAATAAAAATAAGCTTTCTTTTGTAATTTCCAAGAGACAACAATCACCACGTAGCTAATCATATTTCAGTGCCAAACAAAGTAATCATCTCTCAAACCCGTTTGAGGGCCCTTAAGAAGTTATAAATGGGCCTTTATAAGTCTCATACTAATTGGGCCTTTGTGTTTAGTTAAAACCCGAAATGGGGAGTTATAAATGGGCCTTTATATGACCCAAAATAATTAGGGAGCTGTGTTATAATTAAAGCCCAACTAAAGGCCGTTACTAGTTGTCCTCACAAATCTCGAACAATTTCTTCCCTCTCTTACCTCTGATTCTTGTCTTGAGTGTTAGAATAATGGCGTCAAATCTCCTGAAAGCCCTAATCCGATCGCAGATTATTCCATCTTCGAGGAGGAATTTTAGTGCTGTTACCACACAACTAGGCACTCCAACAGATGATCTTGTTGGCAATCACACCGCCAAATGGATGCAGGTACTTTACGAGCCTGAATTTTTATCGATCTACCATTTCTAATTCACGAGACTTAGATATCTTTTTTTCTCTCCTGAACGCTCTGGTCTACTCGAGGAACTCATATCTCCTAGGTTTAGATCGTGAATTACGATTCGCTTGTCCTATATGATAGTCGATTCGTTCTGTTGAAATTCATCTAGGTTGCGAGGCTCTAGGAAGTTTTACTGGCGTGAGCTAAATTTTTAGAAATCGCATTAGAAATATGTTCAATTCCGAAAATATATCGCTCGTGAGTCTGTACTCTGAATTCCTTTGAATATATGTGTTTCGATGTTTGTTCACAGATGCTTGATATCTGTTTGAAACTACTTGTAACTTAGTTTGAAACTTGTGGACATTTCGTTTTTATTTTATTTTATTAACCAATATTTGGTGCTTTTTCTTCGATTACCTGGATAATTTGTTGTTGAGGGATGAAATCTATCTGAGCTATGTTCTTCACTTTGGGAAACATAGGCCTTCTGTTGATGTGACCATCTTCTCTAAAATGTTATTTACATCCATCTTTAAACCATTTTCTAGTGCTGAAATTATCCAAATGATTGGAAATGAAAATGTTATCATGTTTCTATAGTGAGGTTGTACTATCTATAATTGCTTATTATAAGGTATAGTCTGAAATAAACTGCATTAATTGGTAGTATAACATGCTTATGTCTATCTTATATGCATCTCCCCAAGGTTAAGAAGTGAAAACCAATTCCGTGACTAATTGGCATTTTCTTTTCTTTTCTCAATAGCTACCGGTCTTTGAGTTAGTTCCTTTTGCTGATGCATTTTGGGAGGTAGAAAACTGCTTATGTTATCTTTGCTGTTACCTTTAAATATGTTAGTCAATTCAATATATTGGTTTGAGATATAGTGGTATCCGGTTTCTTGGGGTTGTCAGGAAGAGACGGCTCATCTGCCTTATCACATACTATTCCTAGTTAAAGGTGGCAGCTCTGCGTGCGTTGATATAACATGTAGATTGCATGAGTCTCTATAGCAATGATTCATTATAGTAAATTATGAAGTTTCTGTATGACATTTTGTTTTCTTTAAGCCATATCCCTGCTAGGTTTTACATAAGACACTTAAGTAATCAATCTCTACAGGATAGAAGCAAGAAGTCACCAATGGAATTGATAAATGAGGTCCCACCTATCAAAGTTGATGGAAGGATTGCTGCTTGTGAAGGAGGTTTGTTGTCTTCTCTTCTCACCAGTACCGCAATATATTTGATTTAGTACATCTCTGAATGAACAAAACAGAAATTTATTTGTATACATAACTGCAGACACCAATCCAGCGCTTGGTCATCCAATTGAGTTCATATGCCTTGACCTAAACGAGCCTGCGATTTGCAAGTATTGCGGCCTTCGTTATGTTCAAGATCATCATCACTAAGACAAAGTTCTGAAAGTGAAATTCGGTACCTCTTCCCCTTTTCATTGCATTTACAAATTTCTGTATTGCTCTAATGCTCTCAATATCGTCACTTATCATATCTAATAAACAATTTGATCAAAGTTTGGGTATAACTGTGATTTGGTTTGTTCTCTCACTTCCGTACTCATCTGTTTGTAACATCCAATATCTGAATACCATCACTATATTTTCAATGCCACGAAGCTCAAAATTTTAAGGCTTGGGGTTTGTTGTCATGGCTCTTTTTTTCCTAACCGTGGTAATGATTTTGTAATAGATCATATGAACTTTGAGTTTTTATATAAGATACACATTATTGCGTTTGTTTCTCTCCACTTACACCCCCAAAACCACTCTAGAAATTATGAGATTAATAAGATTTTACGAAGTTTATAAGGCCCAATAAAACTTGCTAATAGGCCTGTAGATGAATCGATATATCTCGCACATGGATATAAGGCCCAGAAAAGCCCAATACTCTGGTTAAAGGAGAGGAGGTCCATTTCCGTTTAAGGCCTTGAAAGAAAGTGTAGTAGCAATGAGCTTAAAATAAATTGAAGCCCACGAAAAATAAATTGTCTATAATTTGGCCCGAAAACAACATCTGTACATAATGGGTTCTTGTGTCCTGAACTATAGCGCGTGTACATATCCCCTGATACATAACCAGGCGCATATATAGCGCGTGGAAACTGCTCACCGAGTTTCTCGACTGTAAAGTCCCGGCCAACATTTTTCCATCGACGGCGACTCGTCCTTCGATCACGTCGACACTCTCATTGGGCTTTGATCTGTGATTAACCAATATAGATTTTGTGAAGAGGTGTTACAAAATTCGTTCCGATGACAAGTTGTGATAATGTATATACATGACTCACTCACTCAGTCACTTAAACACGAAAACCTCACAAAGCTTAGCTTGTCAGAGACTATGTCCTACGGAAGGGACGATCCTCAAGTGAAGCGTCCAGGGAGACATGACTCTCTCTGTACTCTCCAAGAGGCTTTCGAAAAAGAAGAGAATCCCAAGCTGGGTTTCGACATCGAGCTCAATCTTTACGACAACCTCCTCTATTACGACACGAGATCTGTATATTCTATACGTTTTGTCTGAACACGATGATGATATTAATCATCGCAAGTAACAAAATCATGCTAACAATGTATTATGAAATTTTATTTAAACAAGTGTTGTTTACTCTTGTGAATACAAACTAATTTAAAGCAATACGACAAAGTACAAAACCTCTCCTTAACCAATAAGGAGAAACAAATATGAGTCAAATCTCTGCCTAAACCTGAGCCAATATTGGAAGATTTGTTCCTCTTTTTTCTGCAAAAGTGTGAACATCAAAAACACTTTGATGAACTTATAGTATAATCTCATTTCGAATCCGCTCCAGCCAGTTTTCTTCTCTGTTGATGCTCTGCAACTTTGTAATCAACAACTTCTCTGAAAAGCGTAGAATCCAACACACAGTCTTCACTTCCATAAACAGCTGCTTGAACGCTCGCCATCAATTTCGCTATCTCTCTACCTGAAAACCCTTCGGTTTTTGCAGCCGCTTCCTTTAAAAGCTCTTCACTGACACCTTTTATCTCGATCTTTTGCTGTTCTTTTTTGAAGAGACGGTGGAACAAACCTGGCTTTCTTGGACCAGCCTGAGCTATGTACTTTTCTAGATAAAGGTTTAAGAGCTTGAACCGTTCTTCTTCTCCAGGTAACGGGAATTCGAGAACCTCATCAACACGGTCAGCCACAGCTGAGTCTAGGTCACCAGGTCGGTTTGTGGCCAGTGCTAAGACTATGTCTTTGGACTGATCACCCGTACGGAATAGAAGAGCATTTAGTGCACTCCTTTGGGCTTCACTCATATACGTTTTGTTCCTCCTATTAAATTCCGATGAACACATCAAAACCATGAACAGAAGTGTATTTCAAATGGTCAGCTCGTAATATGATATGAGTATATACACATTAACGTACTCGCACAAAAATGCATCAGCTTCATCAATGAAGAGCAATAAGCCTCTCTTAGACTTTTTGCCCCAGTCGAACAGTTGGTGAATCTTTGTAACAGCCTGGGACCCCAGGGGAGCAACATCTCCACCAGTCATCAGTGCATAATCCAAACCCTACATGAAAAGCGGACATTCAAAAATTAAGAATAGATGAATATATAAAGGCCGAGAATCCCACGAGCAAACCTAGAACTAAGAGCTGAAGTTCAACTTTTAGATGCAATCATGGAACGATCTTCTGCTCTAGTGTTCCTAACTTTATACGCTGGTGACTCCATCGTCCATTTGGGTGGCTTATAAAACAATTTTTAAAAAAGCTTAAGCAAATATGGAAAGAATACATACAGATTTACGAGCCAGCTCTCTGGCAGCCATTGTTTTTCCAGTTCCTGGAGGACCATAGAAAAGCATATTTCGGAAAGGAGCCTGGTGGATTTTTGTGTTAGCGGTTGCATTAGCTAGCTGTTCAATTCTCTTCTGTAGGGAAGGATGCAAGATAACATCCCCAAAGCCTTTTCCATTGGACGTTGACTCTTTACCACGTAATGTGGACATTGCACGAGAAAGCGAACCAGACCAAGGGTACTTCCCTCTCGATGATTCTCGGATTAAAGATGGTTGTCCTAATATTCTGTCCACATAGCTCCAAATAACCTTTGCACCTTCTCTGTAATAGCAATTCTAGTAGCCAGCTAAGTTTCTATTTCAATATCGTAGAACAATTGACTGTCTGGTTACATAATCGAGAAATGTAAAACGAGATATTTGCTAGTCAACATTATAAATGCTTCGTCAACCTTTCAATTCAACAACAAGAGCTCCTGATTATGGCAATTTTTTCTCAACATTCTGACTAAATATCTAGTCTTTACCTCGTTGTGTAGATTCCAGCTGCAAGAGCAGTGGCACCCCCAACAGCAACAATTAGTTTATTTTGATCCGTCAAAATTGCACGCAAACCACCTAGAAAAACAAGAGTGAAGTGTCAAGCACCTGTTTAACCAATTAGAACTTCCATCTATTAGTGCAATGCATAGATAATGATGTCACATATCTAATTCATGGCACCCCAGCATTAAGACTTTACTTGACAAAGGGTATTATCTAATTTTGCATCAAGGTCTAGAGAGGGATTTTCTATGTCTAGTTAAAACCTGCCAAAAAGATGATTGAAACCCAAAAAGGTCTATACAACAGAGAGACCATGTACGGATTTTTATTCTCACACCTCCAATATGGTCGAAGGTTGTGTTTATGGCAGCAACCCATTTCTCTCTTTCTGCATTTGCACGATCAACAAGCATTCTCCTGTTTACATCTTCAGCCAGCCTTGCTTCATGGGCTCTTCCTTCCGCTTCTGCTATAGCTTTGACCCTGATCGTCTCACGTTCAATCTCAGCCTTCTCCCTCTCAGTTTGTCGTCTCTGTGCCTGGATCTGTTCCTCAGTAGCTCGTCGAGCTTGTTCCTGCCTTATTGCTGATTCTTCTTGCATTTTCACAAGTTCTTGATTTCGTGCTCTATGGAACTCATTCTCAGCCTGTAAAATAATATACACAACAAAAGCTGTTAGAAAGAAGAAAAAAAAACCCCAGTGTTGTAAAATTGTTTCGAGAATTACATGCCTGCAACCTCTTTCTTGCCAAGTCATCTTCATAACGGGCCATCTGTGATTTCGTCTGAGCTTGGTGCTGAGCAAGTTTTTTCTGTTCATCATATATTACCTTATGCCTCTCCTGTAAAATGGAAAATGTCAGGTACACAACCTCGCAGCCAAGAAGCAGCTAGGCCTAATAATAAAATGATGCAGATATTATGTCTCATGGTGATCACTGATGGCT
Organism: Lepidium sativum; assembly: GCA_023374145.1. Lineage (NCBI taxonomy): Eukaryota > Viridiplantae > Streptophyta > Magnoliopsida > Brassicales > Brassicaceae > Lepidium > Lepidium sativum. The sequence goes on from JAKUCM010001962.1 coordinate 34,730, forward strand.
GTAGTGGAAGCAGGTTAGATTATTTTCAACTTTACTAAGTTCACATGCCGCAGGTAACTCCTTTCTATTAGGTAGCCATTAGTTGTAGCACCAAATATCTAAGATCGATATATATAGAAACAAACCAAGTATCAATATATTGTATAATGATCTTAAAGTTAGTTAATCTCACAGTTTCCGCTTGGGCTTGCATAGCTTTGAACTCTCGTGCCTTTGCTGCAAACTCAGTTTGCTTTGTCTCTTCTTGCTGCTTAATACTTTCGAAAACCTACCAGAAACAAATACACTTCAACTGAGAGGCGAACCACAACTGATAAAACATAGAAAGAGAATTCAATCCAACACAGAATGCTACCATTTCTAAGCTCAAATCATTATCGTTTAGCTTCATTATACCAATACATCCTAAAGGAATTCAATCTTCAGCTTTCACTTCCCTAAACGAAGATTCAGTATATACTAATAACTTTTATCAGGTAGCAAAACGATTATATGCAGCCTATCCAAAACTGAAGCATTATTCGATTGTTTTAATGAAGTTCTAACTACAAATTTCCTAATTACACAAAGAAAACCAAAAGTGAAGTTAAATACCTTTTTCGCGTAAGAGGAGTTGTTTATCTCCTTCAAGGCCTTAGCTCCTTGCTCCAGCGCCTCCGGATCGAAACCACTGGAACTCGTCCTCGGATTATCATTTCGAGCACGCGGAGGAGCAGAAGATTCTCCATCAGCCTTCAACGGTGGCTTCGGAATTTGCGACGGTGGAGGTGAAGCTTGCTGCTGAGGATTCGAAGAAGTAGAGAGTCCAGGGAAGTTAAAAGGACCATCTGCAGCAGCGACTTTCGATTGCGAAAGAGAAGACGAAGCTGCTAGGGCTGAAATGAAACCAATCGCACATTTCTGAGCCATTATTCCTGTTGACGAAACTTAAGTATCTTCAGGATTCGAGAATGCTGTAAAAAAGAATTATGTAGAAGAAATTGGCTTAGAGAAGAAGAAATTCGAAGCCGAAATAACTGTCGCCATTAGAAAGAAACGTCGTATAGTCGAAGGTTCTCAAGGTTTAGGTAGGGTTTCGGCGGGACAAGTGTTCGGGCTAATTTACGGGTTTAGTTTACGGGTCGGGTTATTGATTATATAACCGGACCCGTTTAGCTTACGAGACGGTTTATTGATTTTTTAACCCGACCGGTTTGAAGAAACTAACGGAATTAATGAACTAAAACATTATGGCGACTGAATTGAATAGAATAATTATAGATTAACATTTAACAGTATCAGCACAAATAATTCCATCAACAGATAAAAGGTTACAAAATTTAAAAAGACAAATAAAAATTGTCCTTTTTCAGAAAAGAAAAAATGACAATAAGAGAAGTGTTTCACTTGCTCTGTGTTTGGCTCAACTATACTTTTGTTTTCTTGGCCAATCTCTGTCTCCAGCTTGAAACATATCAGTCTCTTGCACAGCTTCACATCTTTGGACAGACGAAAGAATTTTATAGGACCAAAGAAAAAGAGAATTTTGAGAAACCAAACCTATAAATCATGGGAAAGTGAAAGATCCTCCAATCTGAGTAGAACCAGCAGGTGGATTAATGGCAACCCAAAGTAGAGAAATGGTGATGGCAATGAGTCCAGACCAAACATAAACAATGGTTGGAGTTCTTCCTCTTCTACCCATAAGACCTTTAGCAAATGGATAAAGATGAGCCAAAACCCAAAAACTGAAGAACACTCCTCCAATCAACTTACTCCACTGTGGAATAGTACTGTATATTGTCCTGCTGAAACCGACTGCGATTGCAATTAGATTCACCATCATGATTATGATAGGTGGGAGCATGAGGGATGTCCATTTGACAAGATAGAGATCTGCAAACTCATCGTCTACATCATCTCCTCCGGATTTGGATGTCAATGTGAATGAGATTTCAATTCCTGCAACCACTTTGAGCAGTCCTTGGATAACAGCAGCTAAATGAGCGCTTGTTCCTCCAATGAGCCAAAACTGTTCGTTCCTCCACCATTCTTCGAGAGAAATTCCTGACCATTTGATCTCGAGGAGAGCCAGTAAGCAGAGTGTAATGGAGATGATTAAGAGGTAAATCAGGAATGTGACATTAAGTGTTTGGACTATGAACTGGCCGGAGAAGAGGGAGAGCGCTGGGAGAAAGCAGTAAACAATGAGGAAGAACGACGTAAAAGGGTAGATTCCGACATTTAAGTAAGCAATTCTCTGGAGGATTTTCATTCTCGGGCTTGCGAAAAAGGCGTTGTTTCTTGAGAAAAAGATCTCAACCGAACCAGTAGCCCATCGGAGAACCTGGTGAAGCCTATCTGTCAAGTTGATAGGAGCTGTGCCACGGAAAGCATCACGTTTAGTCACACAGTAAACCGATTTCCAGCCTCGGTTATGCATTCTATAGCCTGTGACCACGTCTTCTGTGACTGATCCATAAATCCAACCGATCCTACTTCCCCACTCTGTTTTATCTTCATACCAACAAGAGATGACAGCTATGGCTTCTGCCACAGTTGATGCATCGAGAAGTTCTCGGGGAATGGTTAGTGCACCGGGTGGTCTTCCGTTTTGTACAGCCGGGTGATCTGCAAGAGGACGTCCTTGGAATTCTGCCACCGGAATTGAATCTATAAGCAAAGTTGAGTTTCCGAATTTCTTTGGAACCAAAGAAAGATTCATCTCTTCTTCATCATCCGAGTCACCACCCATTCTTAAGGATCTGTTTTCTTCCGGGACACGGGTTTTCTTCTTCTTACGAGGGAAGCAGAAACTACAACATCCAGGGTGATGTTCTTTAGAACGAGGTGGGTCAAATCCATACAACGCTATTCTTCTAAAGAGGCAACCGGTCCCGACATACACTGGACCCATTAAACCATCTAGAGCTCTCATGTTCACATCAAAAAAGACAGTGTTGTGATTTGCATATCGATCCGACGGGTCAATACCTTCGAACCGTTGTGGAAACTGGACGTAGCAAAGCCTGTCACCGCCTCTATCCATCATGAAACACATTCCTTCTCTCAAAGCCTGAGAGTTGTATATGTAATGATCACAGTCAAGATTGAGTATGAATGGACCATTGGACATAATCGCAGAAGCTCGGACCAGCGCATTCATGGCACCTGCTTTCTTGTTATGATCATAACCAGGTCGCTTCTCACGGGAAACATAGACAAGAAGTGGAAGACGAATGTCAACATCTGTGAGATCTAAGAACCCCTCAGATACTCCGTGTAATGGTTCATCACTTGGAGGCTTCAACATAACCTGCATTTGTCAGAATTATGAAACATGATGAATATTGATCTTAGAAGTGGCATACAATCGAACTGAATAAACAGGAAACACCTTAACTAACTGAACTGAACCGAGTCGTACCTGAATGATACCGGCATGGTCACTACGGGAATGATCAGCAGAAGAATGTATCCA
>JAKUCM010001963.1:0-38996 GCA_023374145.1 Lepidium sativum
CAACAAGTACAAGTCAAGAGTTGTTGCTAAAGGATTCCAATAGACTCAAGAAAGCCTTGTTTAGGTTGAAATAAGGACAAAAAGCTTGGAACATCAAGTTGAATCAAGTACTCAAAAGAATTAAGTTCAAAAAATGTAGCAAGGAGCCATCAGTTTACAAGAAGGTAGTAGAACGTTAATGAGATGTCAAGAAGCATGATGAAGCATATGCATATGCCAAATTATATTTGGAGAGAAGCGGTAAGACACTCAACATATCTCTTGATAATAATTGCTACGAGAGCTATCAAAGATCGGACACCATATGCGATCTTTCGTTGAAAAATACCAATTATCGATCATCTCCAAACGTTTTTGATGCACAAGATACGTTAAGGTTCATGTTCAAACCAGGTTCTTCAACATCTACACAAAACAAGGCTATATTTATAAATAAGAGCAGCACATCCTCCATTTGTGGATCTTGTCAGATGGGGAAGAGTTTAAGTTTACCTTTTTCTTTGTCAGATTCAGTTACCTATGAACCACTAGCTAGAATTCACTGTGATCTTTGGGGTCCTTCCCCTGTTTCTTCTGTACAAGGATTCAAGTACTATGTGATCTTTGTGGATGACTTTTCAAGATTCAGTTGGTTTTCCCTCTTCGCTTAAAATCAGATTTCTATGGTGTCTTTCTCATGTTTCAAAACAAGTAGAAAATCAGTTTAACAAGAAGATAAAAGTGTTTCAAAGTGATGGAGGAGGAGAGTTTACCAGCAATCTGTTTGCATCTCATTTGACAAATTGTGGTATCAAACATAGGATTTCATGTCCTTATACACCAGTTCAAAATGGAGTATAACTGCAAATTACATCATCAATCTATTACCATCTGCTGCTCACAAATTTAAAATCCCTTATGAAACATTGCATCAAGATAAACCAACTTACTCAGCTACGAGAGTGTTTGGAAGCGCTTGTTATCATTGCCTCAAACCATACACTGCTCACAAGCTAGAGCCAAGATCCTTACAATGTGTGTTCATTGGTTACAATGCTGCGTATAAAGGGTATAGGTGCCTTTATCCTCCTACTGGTAAGGTTTACATCACTTGTCATGTCATCTTTGATGAGCATCAATTTCCATTTACTAATAAGTATCAGCATCTTCAGCCAAAGTACACTACTTCTCTGCTAAGAGCGTGGCAAATGGCTGCTTGTCCATCTGAAAATGCTGATTCTTCTTTAAAAAGCCTTACCAATGTTCGACCATTGACTCCCACTGTCTTGCCATCACGATCTTCAGATTATGCAGCTGTCTTACAACCTCCATTACCTGTGCAAGTCACAACAGAAACTGAAATTGTTACACCTGCTGTGGATTTATCTTCTGATATGCAGAATGTTAATGTCACTATGGAGCTGCCAGAACTTTCATAAACTGTTGAACAGCACAGTACTGACATAAATCCCGAAGCTCAAGTCACTGTTACTGCAGCAGCTACGGATGCAACTCTTGAAAGTTTTGTTAATGCTGAACCTATCACAACAAATTTTCATCAAATGGCGACTAGATCCAAGTCTGGTATCAGGAAACCAAATCCTAGGTATGTGTTACTTACTACTTCAAATCAAGACACATCACCAAAGACAGTTAAAACTGCCTTGAAAGATGCTCGATGGAAAACAACAATGACTGATGAAATTGCTGATCAAAAATCAAACAGTACTTGGCACTTGGTTCCTGCAACACCAGATACGCACATACTAGGCTGCAAATGGGTCTTTCGAGTTAAACTCAAAGCAGATGGGACAACAGACAAATTTAAAGCCAGGTTAGTTGTCAAGGGTTATGATCAAGAAGAAGGTGTTGATTACTTGGAGATATTTAGTCCAGTAGTCAGAACTTCAACTATTCAAACTGTTCTTGGGGTTGCAGCTGCCAAGAACTGGTTTGTAACTCAGCTTGATGTCAAGTGTGCATTTCTCCATGGTGATTTGTATGAAGACATCTATATGACTCAACCTGCAGGCTTTGAAGATTCACGAAATCCTTCATATGTGTGCAAGCTTGACAAAGCTATTTACGGACTAAAGCAGGCTCCCAAGGCATGGTTTGACAAGTTCAGCACCTTTATCATTCAATATGGCTTTAACTACAGCACAACTGACCCTTCTCTGTTTGTTTATCATCATCATGCTGAGACTTTGATATTACTACTCTATGTTGATGATATTATCTTAACAGGAAGCAATCCTAGACTTTTTTGACATCTCATTGCAGCTCTCAACTCCAATTTTTCCATGAAGGATCTTGGTTCTCTTCACTATTTCCTTGGAATTCAAGTTGAACAGCATGATACTAGAATGTTTCTGCATCAACAAAAATATGCAGAAGAAATTCTCTGTCAAGCAAGTATGGAATCCTGCAAGCCTATGGACACACCATTACCACTAAGGCTTGATAAAACACCTAATGGCAATGATCTGTTTCCTGAACCAACAGTTTTTCGAAGCATTGCTGGCAAGTTACAATACTTGACACTTACTCGGCCTGACTTGCAGTTTTCTGTCAACTTCATCTGCCAACGAATGCATGCTCCAACTGTATCAGATTGGGTTCTTCTCAAACGCATTCTCAGGTATGTTCGAGGTTCAACTGCATTTGGTTTACATCTCAGGAAATCAGACAATCTTTCTGTTTCTGCATTCAGTGACAGTGATTGGACTGGTTGTTAAGAGACCAGACATTCTACCACTGGTTTCTGTACTTTTGTTGGTTCTACTTTGGTTTCTTGGTGTGCCAAACGCCAACCAACAGTCTCCAGGTCTTCCACTGAAGCAGAATACAGAGCCTTAGCAGAAACTGCAGCTGAGTTAACCTGGATTTCTTCACTTCTCCGAGACTTACAAATACAAAATCCAGGTCCTGCTCATCTCTACTGTGACAATATCTTTGATGTTTATCTTACTGCCAATCCTTCCCTGCATTCAAGAACAAAACACTTTGAATTAGACTGGCATTACATACGAGAAAGAATAGCCTTGGGTTTCATTGAAACCACACATGTTCCTACATCAAAACACCTTGCGGACATCTTCACTAAGTCACTTCCTAAGGCAGCCTTTATTCATCTCAGACGCAAACTAGGCGTTGGGACATCTACCACCTCCAGTTTGAAGGAGGGTAACAACATAATACTAAAAGGAATGAATCACAAATCGTTTTATGCAGAACCAAAAGAGACTGATTCAACATTGGGCTCATCAATATCTCAGCCCATCAAAGTAAGTCAAAGGAAGATGTCTAGTGAAAGTGACATTCAACCAAAACCTGCAACATCAACCAGCTTCTGCAAAAGCTTCTGCCTAACTTTGAAAAACAGATATGGATTGTACTGACAAAGAGACAAAATGTATTGATGTATAATTCTAGGTACTTAGAGCTTCTATATAAGCTTCTCTTCGTATCACAAACATCTTTATCTTGAAAAGAAATACAAAAAGTTATGTGCAAGTTTCAAAGTCTTTTTGCTTACAAGAATAACATTTTTGATTGGATTGAATAATAATATAGAAATTCTTTTTCAAGTTCTCGTTCTGATGTTTCTCATTTCATGTGCCCAACAAAAAAGAAATAAAGTTCTATTGGTGAAACTAATTGACACTAAAAAAGAATGGCGACGACGGGCGATATTAGGGCTCCTAGGGAAGATGATTGAGATGCGGTCATGGTTAAGCATACGGAGAGAGGGCAACAGTCTGGTGATCCACTAGGAGTAGAGGGCACGACTCTAGGAAGTATTGCACTGGAAGAGGATATTTTGGGGAAACGTACGAAAGAAGTTTTGAAGATGGAGGAAGGGGAAATCGAGGTTTCAATAGATATATCGGCATCATGGGCTGGATGTGTAGCAGGGGGCTAATAGGTGTGGAGGTTCGATCCCTATCCAACATATTTCGAGGGAGTTTGTGGATTTTTCACAGGGAAAAAAGAGAGAAGTTGTGGTCTCGTTGGGGTAGGATGCGATGCGGTATGAGATAATTATATGTATGTGAAAGTGCTAGGGAGAAGTGTGAGTATTGCTGCAATGACTAGGAAACTCCATGATATTTGGAGACCATTAGGTGCGATGCACGTCATTGACTTACCGAGTAACTTTTCCGTAGTGTGTTTTGGTGTACAGAAATAGTATATCGCTTCGTTAACAGGGGGTCATTGGAAGATTTTTGGGAGTTACCTTCTGACACAAGCTTGGTCGTTTTCTTTTGCTAGTCACGGTGATATCCGTACGACTCCTGTTTTGATACGTATTGATAGATTGCCAACACATCTTTATCATGACTTGTTCTTATATGAATTGCTAGTGGTTTCGGGATTCCGATTCGTGTGGATGAATCCACGCTTAACTTCAATTGTGGACGCTTTGCAACCTCTGAAGGGTTCAATTACGGTGAATGAAAATCGCTATTTTGCTTCATATGAGAGATTGTCTAATATATGTCCTCGTTGTGGTATGCTCGGACATACTGATCAGTCATGTCCGCAAGTTCTGAAGGATGTGGTTGGCGCAAATAATTCACAAGTTGTTGAGTCTAGAAGTGTGGTGTTACCCTCAGCGATTGTTCCTCCAACATCGGGTGATGGTTTTATCCAGGTCAAGAGAAGAGGAAAGGGAGGCATGGTGCTAGCAAATCCAAAGAACTCCACCTAGTGCCGGTGAATGAGAAATCACGAGTCCTACGCGAGATTAAGATTTTAGCTTGCCAGGATAATATTGCATTGGCTAATAAGTTTGATAACTTGAGAGTGGATCATACAATTCAAGATGCAACTAGGTCGGATAATAGCATGTTGGAGGATAAAGAGAATGATGTCCCAAAGCATATTGTTGCCAAGAATGTGTCAGTGGCTGAAGAAACAACGAATGTGGTTGAGCTAAGGAGTGTCTTTAACTCATTCCTTCAAAGTTTAAAAGGAGGTCTTAGAAGTAAGCAGGTTAGAGGAGCTAAATTGGTGGTGGCTTTTAAGTCAAAAAATCGTAAAGGGATTCCCTCACTTGCTCGTGGATTGATTTTTGGGTCGAACGTAGATGGTTTTGATTCACTAAACACAGAGAGGAGTACGAGTATGAAGCGAATAAGGTTATAACTGGAGTTAGAGATGTTGTAAGTAATACTTTACTTCATTCTCAGGTTTCGCTGGGTCCTGTTTTGGATACCTCTACACCGGTTCTTTTGTTTAGTGAGAAGGCAGAACAGTGTGTGGCTCATGTCGGATCGAGCGGATCTGGTACTGTTAGTATAGTAAGAATCTTGGACTCTGTTCAGCAAGAAATTGTTGTGTGTGAGATGACACAACTTGTAGAGGAAGTCGTGACGTTACCGCAAGGGTGACGTATTACCCCGGTAGTTCTACGAAGCCTTTTTCTTTTTATGATGATAAATATAATATTAACATTCGATAAACAAACTATAAAAGGATTTGTGGTTATTGTATCTTATCGATCTAATTATTCGAAAAGAATAACATCTTATGCAATTTGGATATTTCAATGACATAATTTTATTAATAAATAATACTTCATAAAATATATATTCTTAAATTGTTCTTCAGATGATATTATAAATATAGTCTTCAAATAATTTCACACATGTAGTTTTGATCTTTAAATAATAAATAAAACCACACCAGAATCCTGATTGAAGTCTGCTTCATAACTATAACTCATAACTGAAAAATTGCACTATTTTCCTTCAAACATTCAAAGGACAAGATGCTATTAATCCTCATTGAAGTCTACTTCAACGAGAGTGAAAAGTGCATATCTTTCCGCTTAAGTACTTATGCATCTGAAATTCCTTCAATAGTTTCTTTTACATGACTAACAAATAAACTATACATGTATAGAAATATTTTAATTTAATTACTAATACTAGACACATATCATTATATATATACAAGTCATATACATATATATATATACCTTTCAAACGTAAACACTTCAGTACAATTCAGAAATATATACGTGTGTGCTGCATGGCGGTCTTCGGGACTATTCAACCAAACTTTTTTTAATTTGCCACTAAGACGCCCATTTGGGGAAAAGATATCAGGAACTCCCTCTCCTGCATAAGTTTGGGCAACACCACCATCATCATATTTACTAGGTGCTCTTTTCATGTGTGAATGGTGGGTGCAAAGTAGTACGATGTGAAATGTGACGTTTATTGTGTCAGACTACCAGCAACGATTGAACCTTCTACTTTTGACAGATTCTTTGCTTTGCCCTTAAGAGTTTTCATAAAGCGCTCGAATGGGTACATCCATAAAAATTGAACAGGTCCAGCTAGTAGTGCTTCGTGAGGAAGGTGCACTGGGAGATGTTCCATAACATCGAAGAATGAAGGAGGAAAAATCTTCTCTAAGTTGCACAACAAGAGCGGTATATTTGTTAAAAGTTGTTCCAAACCTTCTACTGTGATTGTTCGTGCACTCAAATCTCTAGAAAAAGCTCCAATACCTAAAATATATAGCGCATATTATATGAGTTATATATATATATAGGTTTATATCCATTACTAAATTATGTTAAACAAATACTTGCAAGTGCTTCGTGTATATTTTTCGGAAGTAACTCGACCAAAGCAAAGGGAAATAGTCGTTGCATGAACACATGACAATCATGACTTTTCATCCCTGTAAATTTTTGCCCTTGCTCAACACATCTTGAGAGATTCGAAACATAACCATCAGGAAACTTCACCTCTGATGACCCCAATTGAATAACGCCGTTTTCGCCTTCGATGACAACCTAAATATCAAAACTGGAATTTTGCCGTTGCTTTTGATATGCAACTCACTCCTAGAAAAAATAGCTGGTAAGTCTAAACGCGAATTTATGTTATCCTTTGTCTTACCAGCCACGTTCAAAATCAAATGCATGATATTCTCAAAATAATTATTTTCGATGTGCATCACATCCAAATTGTGTCGAATCAACAAATCTTTCCAATATGGCAGCTCCCAAAATATACTCTTCTTATGCCAATTATGATATCGTCCGTAATAGTCCGATACATTACTAGGAATGTGCCAATTACCTCCTTGAGGAACAGTTGCCGAAGCGGCGTAATAATCCATGTTTGCTTTGATTTCGTCTCCTGATAGATACAGTGGTAGGAGATCCTTTACCTTAACTTTAATCCTGAATAGAGTCGTTTTCCGTCGGTACGGATTGTTAATTGGAAGAAATCGACGATGACAATCAAACCAAGACGTCTTCCTCCCATGCTTCAGTTGAAATGCATCTGTCCTCCTAAGGCAATACGGACTAACCAATCTCTCAGGTGTTGTCCAATTATCGTCCACATAAGCATCACCTTCATCGTAAATTTTTTTTGGGTAGAACAATCATATGCTCGAACTCTGTGCGTCCATAACTGTTTTATTTCATGAATCAGAGGTTGAAAAAACACGTAGACCGTTTTGGATGATTAGGACCATGAACTAGTATACTTAGGAATAAAAATTCTTTTTCCATGCACATCCCTGAATGAAGGTTATAAGGCGTGAGGATTACTGGACACAAAGAATATTGTCTGCCAGACATTTTAAATGAAAGAGAGAGATCGGTGCAAAGAGCAAGATAAACATTTCTAATATTCCTAGCAAAATCTTTGTGTACCGTATTAAAATGTTTCCACGCCTTTGCATCTGAAGGATGATTAATCTCTCCTTCTGTCTGTGAATGCTTTGCATGCCATCTCATCGCAGCTGTTGTCCTCTCTGACTGATATAACCTCTTCAATCTATCAGTTATTGGCAAATACCACATCCGTTGATACAGAACCTTCTTACGCCCATTCCCTTGTGCCTTATATCTTGGCTTTTTACATAATCGACATTCTTGTAATAGATCATCATCTTCCCAATAGGTCATACAATTATCTATACTAACATCAATGGTTTCACAAGACAACCCAAGACTATAGACCAATTTCTGCGTCTCATAATATGATTCATCACACACATTGTCTTCTGGCAAATACTCTTTGAGCAAATCAGTCCACATATTCATGCATGACTGAGATGAATTACATTCTGTTTTAATATTCATCATCCTAACTTCCAATGATAATTTAGACAGACCTTCTCTACATCCTTTGTAGAGAGGCTGGTTTGCAGCATCTAACATGTCATAAAACCTTTTTGCATCTAAATTGGATGCCTCAGAAACTATAGGTTGATTAGTAGTAGTTTCCTGAAATGCATATGTGACCATCTCATGCATCCTATCATGCTCTAGAACCCCATGAATCTCATTATGATAACCAACATCATGCAAATTACTTGATTCACCTATATTAGCTTCATCATTTTTAAATTACTTCTACTTGCTTCATCATTCCCACCAACACTATCACCTTCCCCATGGTGAAACCAAATGTAATAATGTGGTGTAAACCCTCTATTTAATAGATGATTTCAAACAGTTTCTACTCGGGTAAATTTCGTCACGCCGTAAGCGCACGAAACTATGAGCTCCTAACTACTGTGTAATCAATATCTCCTTACCCCCATGCATACTAACACAAAGAAGATACAGTTCACTCAATGATTGCCTTTGGGTTCCGAACTCCATATGGGGAAGGAGCGTTGTTGTTTCTTATCCCCTTCACGACCTGCAGATCCTCTAAAACATTCATCATATATTATAGGAGCGTCATACCTGACTTTTTTGAATTTCCGACAAGGACAGAACATCTTACCCGATTCAACCGTGACTTCGGTTTGACTAGCCTGGTGCATGAATATTTCTGCTCTGTTCATAAACTCCTTTGTCATGATTCCTGCAGCATCTCTATGCATGTACATCCACTTCCGTTGTTCGAATATATCTCCACCCAAAGATATTTTTTTGGATTTTTTCCCAAAACCTTTATTTTTGCATAATTTTTTTTTCTCGAAACCGATTTTTTTCCTCTCTACCAAGTTTTTTGTTGTTGTTGTTTGATGTTGTGATTTATGAAGAGAGCCCTCCTCCTTATATAGGCAAAAAAATTAACAATGATTTTACAACGTTAAACCAAATACGAGTAATTTACAACGTATGTAACTAACCATAAATATCTAATTTGAAATTTCGTCCTTAAATAGGTGCAAACTAGTAAGTCGTAAAAGAGTCGCAAAGTAGAGACGTTTTAACAATGAAATTTGAATTTTAACAACGCCTGTACAACATACATTAAAATTTTATTTAGACCATTTACGTAACACAAAAAACGTGTTTACCTAATTTCATATTTCTTTTTTAACTCGATGTAAAAGATTTAGGTCGTAAATGAGTTGAAATTTAGGGACTAATTAACAACAAAATGTATTGGAAATGGCAAAGCGTTGTTAAAACGTCGTAAAATCCCACCTAAGTTGCACCAAAATTTTTCGTTTTCCGTTTACAACTCTTTTACGACGAAATCCACTAACGCCGTAAAGGAGTTATAGAGACGTACCAATTTTACGACGTTCCCAAAACGTTGTAAAATTTCGTCCTTAACCATTTGACTAAAAGAAGTTTTTGGTAGACTTGATTCTTTTTATAACTCAAATCAGTGACAGACCTATTAAGAAGTTGAGATGATCAAATGACAGTCCTAAAATAGATAAAATATTTCCAACTTAGATAAATATTTAAAAAGCTTTTAGCACTTTGTTTCCTAATGGGGACTTGACACCCAAAAGGATCAAATCTTTATTATGACACTTTTTGACTCGCCTGTGACTTATATTCATGGAATTTTCTTCTATTCTTTTGAAAATTAATCTTATTTTTTCTACATAAAATATGGGGAGAATTTGATTATTACCCTAATTTTTTTTGTAATTTGATAACTACACTTAATGTTTTATAAAATTTGATAAATATATATTTTCTTAATAAAATGACAAAATTATCCTTTTCATCGTTCACATTACTTCTTTGAAAAAGATAAAATATATTAAATTCATAAACTTATGTTGTGATAAGCTCTGCCGTGATTCACTCATAAGCAGACGCAAATATATCATAATCATTCTATCAAAAAAAAAACAATCATAATCATGTTCCTAAGACAATATGTTGACCAATTGAAATTTCCGGAATAATGTTCTGATCTTCCTCTTTGTACCATATACTTTTGTTTTGATTAAAGTTTGAATAGTAACAAGACATTTCTGGCTTTAGTTTATTTGTATTTATCAAAACCTTATGATGATAAAACGGTCTTCAAGTTATGGAAAAAACAAAATGAAATAATTCATGCTAAAAACCATACAAAATTGTTATAGCATCCTTTAAACCATTCTTCAATCTAATTCTTCATGGAAGAGTTGAAAGTCAGGAAATAATTTAACAGAATTGTCATTTGTATTACATAAGCGGTAGACAGAGATGAGATTGTGATGGAGATTAGGTACACATAGGACATCATTAAGAGTAATAGCACAAGTGGAGTTGAGAGCAAGGTTGAAACAGTATGTGATATTGGCAGCTTAGATCCATCTTCAATTTTGATGCTATGAACATGTTATGAAGGTCATTTGTAGGGGTGATGTGTTGCACCCGTGTCGATGACCCAATTGTTCGGATTATAGCCTTCAGTTGTTGACATATGAGCTCAAGGCTGACAAAAACATTAGAGAGGATTGCAGAGGTGGACTAGAGGATATCACATAAGCTGATGTAGCTTGAAGCTGAGAGCATTTGCGTGCACTATGACCTCAGATGCCCCTGATTTGGCACTAGCCTTGGTATCCACGAGGCTCACGTTGCTCAAGTTAAGATTTGTTCTTATTTGAATTCCAAGATTTTCCACCTGTCGCGATCGTTGTTACTGTCGTAAGTAGTGTTTATGTGAGTTGCAACATTTGTTGTGATTGCAGTGGTAGAAGATAGAACTTGAGCATTTAGTTTGATTAGTAATTTATAAGCTTTCATGTAGCTCGATGATTGTTGGTGAAGTACCACGACCTTCAACTTGATAAACTATCATTTTGTAGTCATCATAGAGACCCTCCAAGATGTACTCAATATTATACTCATGATCTACATGTTTACCAAGCAAGGCAAGCTGATCAAATCTTGTGGTAAGTGCTTGAGATGTCCTTTGCTAGGTTTAGCGTAGGTTGCTCACAGTGTAGAACAAATATCAGTGGATGTGTTGGTTGTTGAGTGAAGAGGTTGAATGGTGTGTGAGATTGCTTAAAGAAGGGCACAATAGATCAAGCGATCCTACTGTTTCCAGATCTGGTATGCTGGATTTTTTGGGACACAGTCTCAGTGGTGAGAGTTACGGGAGGTGTGATGACTGAGCCATCGAGGTATCAGAGTAGTTCGTAGCCATCATGTAAACTGTGAATTTGACGGCTCTAAATTCGAAGCCTGCACACTTTGATTATAAGAAGTAACTCTTCTTATTATGTTTAATAATATAATTCAAAAACTAAACACCTAAAAGCCTTACCTTTGATCACAACTCAATCAAGATATTTATAGGCAATAACACAATTTGTAAATTTGCTTTTCTTATTATGAATAGTTTATTGTATTCCTAAATTACCTTTTCTTATTAGGAATATTTCTTTTTATTCTTAATCTTCTAACAATATCTTAGAAAGTATCTTAATCCAAATAATTTTCATAACTAAAAGAAACTTTTCACCATAATATTGTTGAATACTTTGAACCTTATCCAACAATCACCTCCTTAAGCTTCAAATTTTCTTATGAAAAATCTTCTTTATTCAAGAACACAACTTCATGTATATAGAGAGCTTCCTTCTTTTGTTTCTTTTGTATATCGTGGTTTACGTCTTCGATCTTGCTTTTTGATATCGTGGTTTGTGTCTTTGATTTTGATATTTAGATGCAAAGTTTCTGAGTTTGTCACATCTAAAACAAATCACTTTAGACATGTCTCTCTTCCCCCCTTGTGATTTCTTCAATAGGTGTTTTGACTACTTCCACCTTTTCCTCATCATTTTCCTTTTGAAGGCTTGTGATTTGCATAGAGAAGTTAGTTCTTTTCATTTTGTTGATTCTCCTCATCAACAATACTTTCTTCATATGCTTTGAGTCTACCGATAATATCCCCAAAGCTTGTTGAATTCAAAGAGAAGATATAATTTGAATTTCTTTCTTTTTTGGTAAGCTATTGAGAAACTTTTTCACAAACTTTAATTCTTAAAATGATATACATAGAGCAGCCGATTTTGATGCTAATTCGGATAACTTTCCCACAAAGTTATCAATTAATGCTATTAGTATCTTTTATCATTAGTATTTGAAGTCTTGCTTCATTGATACGTCATGCACCAAGATATCAATTCTTGATTGTTATCCATATTTCTTTTGCGGAGTCTTGTTCGCCAAGTTGCAAAATAAGTTCTTCTGGAATAGGTTGAAACAACAATCCAATAGCTATATCAGTAGAATCGCTTTCAACTACTTCTCATACATTATGTATATGTAACATTAATTTCATTCACATTTACCAAACTGTATAGTTTGTAGTAGTCAACATCATAATTTTGATCGATGTCGGCACATAATCCTTAGACCGTGAAGGTTTCGTATTAACGTTATATATGGTTAATCACTTTCCCCCTGATCGATTCCCTTGAGCTCAGATACCAATTAAAGTCGAAACTTGCATAATATGATTATAAGAAATAACCCTTCTTCTTATGTTTAGAAATATAACTCAAAAACTCAACATCTCAAAGCCTTAACTTTGGTCAGCGCCGTGCCACAATATATAAAAACTAGGCATTGGCCTAGGGCATCTCATTTTTGCATAACACTCAGCAGCATCTATGTTATCATAAATAATATACATATACATGTAAATTATATAAGTATGAACTAATATTTGGATTTTTTTTTATTTTCTTTTAAAATTTCAATCTATAAATTATGAAAATTTAATAGTTTAATATGTCTATCTTAAATATTTTCTAACTTGTTGAACTATTTCACACAAAATATTTGACTATAAATAAAATTGATTTGAAAATTGAATTTTTTTGTTAACTATTATGTATAAAATATAGAGAAATATATTTTTTAATTACTAATGATCTCTTTTACAATTTTTGGTCATTTATTATAGAAGATAATAACTATTTTTTGTAGTTTTTATCCATTTGGTCACGTCCATTTGATGGATTTCTAGGCCTCTTAATGTTGGTATACCGATCAACATTCTTATTGAAGTTATTCTCATTACCATATAATAAGTGTCAAAGAAATCCAATCCCTCTTTTTGGCGGAACCCTTGTACCACTAGCC
The DNA here is from genome assembly GCA_023374145.1 of Lepidium sativum. NCBI lineage: Eukaryota > Viridiplantae > Streptophyta > Magnoliopsida > Brassicales > Brassicaceae > Lepidium > Lepidium sativum. The sequence goes on from JAKUCM010001963.1 coordinate 13,310, forward strand.
TAACTTTGTACTTATCTATTGAACCATCAGTTTTCAACTTTGTTTTGAAAATCCACTTACACCCGAGTGCTTTAAAACCTTCAGGGTGATCGGTTAACTCATAAGTATGATTTTGCATAATAGAGTCCATCTCACTGTTGACGGCTTCCTTCCAGAAAGGTGCATTTGGTGTAATCATGGCTTATGTGAATGTTCGAGGTTTGTTCTCAGAGAGAAAAACCATCATGAAGTCATCACCAAAAGATTGTTCCTTACGTGCTCTCTTGCTACGTCTAGGTTCCTCTTATACTTCCTCCACAACTTCAAGAGCTGAAGTGTCGGAAGGGCTTGCTTCACTTGCTTCTCTATGTTCACGTGTTCTCTTCGAATGTAACTTATCCTTACACGGGAACATATTTTTGAAAAAGGATGAGTTGCGAGACTCCATCACAATATTTACATGGATATCTGGGATGTCTGATTTATGGACCAAGAACCTATACACACTACTGTTGTGCGCATAACCAATGAAAATACAGTCCACAGACTTTGGTCCAATCGTGACCTTTTTTGGAGGTGGCACTGCCACTTTTGCAAGGCACCCCCACACTTTAAGGTATTTGTAAGAAGGTACAACATCTTTCTAAAGTTCATAGAGTGTCTTTCCGGTGACTTTGTGCGGAATTTTGTTAAGAATATATTTCGTCGTAAGGAGCGCTTCCACCCACTTGTTTTGGGGGTAGCCCAGATTCTTGCAGTATTGCATTCATCATTTCTTTAAGAGTTTGGTATTTCTGTTCCGCAACTCCATTAGATTCCGATGAGTAAGGGGAAGTTGTTTGATGAATGATTCCATGTTCTGTACAAAAAGCATTAAATTGTCCATCATGTTCCCCTCCTCTATCACTTATGACTACTTTTATAGTCTTATTAAGTTGATTTTCAACTTCGGCCTTATATTTTTTAAACTTATTAAGTGCTTCATCTTTGCAATCTAACAAGTAGACATAACAATATTTTGTATGATCATCTATGAAGGTCACAAAATATTTTTTCCCACCTCTAGTTGTGCAATATTTTAAATCACACAAATCCGTGTAAATTAGAATTAAATGTGCAGTTGTCCTTTGTACTTGTGGTGATGGTGTTTTTGTGAGTTTAGCTTGTACGCATACTTCACATTTTTCTTTACTCATTTTGCATTTTGGTATTAGGTTTAAATTCATTAACCGGTTTAACGACATATAATTTACATGACCTAATATTTCATGTCAAATATTAAAGGACTCAAGAATGTAAGCATCATGCTTAATATTATTCATTGAATTGGTTAGAACATTTTCAGAAGCATTCTCAGAAACATTTTCAGAAACATTAGCAACATTATTCTTAGAAACGCTCTTATTATCTCGATTGATGACTGGTTGGATACACATCTTGACTAGTCCGTACTTCATGTAGCCTCTTCCTAGGAACATGTCCCACTTTTTGAGTGTGAGAATGTCATTCTCAAGATGAGCTGCGAATCCACTCTTGCAGATTAGAGTTCCAGAAATCAGATTCTTCCTCATATCGGGCCTGTGCTTCACATTTTTCAGCGTGATTTCCTTTCCCGAGGTCATCATTAGCACCAAAGAGCCATTTCATTCGATCTTGGAGGCAGCTTCATTACCCATAAGTAGTGCCTCTTCAGACCTGTTTCGTTGATAGGTGCTGAACATCGATATGTATTGCAGATATGGGTTGTAGCACCAGTATCGTACCACCATTCCTTGGTTATCTCATGGCAATTATTTGCCTCTATAACCACAACACAAAGATCAGCCTCAGTCAAGTTAGCCTCATAGTTTGCCACTTTCTGTTTGCTATGACATTCCTTGGACATGTGACCATGCTTTCCACATGAGTGACATTTACCCTTGAAGATTTTCCTTTGCTCCACAGCAGGGGTGGGTGCTGGAGCTTGCCTCTTGAAATTCTTACCATTGGGCTTCAAAGGCGGGTTTGAAAAGGCCTTGCCTTTCCCCTTGTAGTCCACGACTTTGCCTTATCCATTGTAGTCCACGTTTTTGTTGTGAACATCCACATTCATGCTATGTTCTTTGATATGAATTCCATTAAGCTTGACGGTTCCTGTTTTACGTGTTCAACCTTTGGATCAAGTCTTCTAGCGTTAACACTCGTGTGCTTGAGGTAGTTCTTGAAAGTCAACGAACTTGGAGGAAGCTTCTCAATGAAACAGTTCACCGTGAAGATCTCACAGATCGACATCCCCTCCGATGTGACTTCTTGACAAATCCGCTGGAAAACCTCCACTTATTCCATAAATGGCTTGTCATCTACCATATGAAACTCTAGAAACTTTGTTGTTGCATGCTTTTGGCATCCAACATCCTTAAATTTCTATTTCTTGACCAATGCAGTCCACAAGGATTTTGGCCGTCTTCTGGTCATAGTAGATAACATACCATGGCTCCATAAGACGGCCTAGGATCCATCCTTTGGTCATGTAGTATCCTTGGTTCCAAGCATCCACGGTTCCAAGGGTATAGACGTTGCCACATACTTCTCCAACTTCCCGTTGATCCTCTTCGAGATACTGTGAGAGGTGCATTACATGAAGATAAAATTTTATTTGGTTTGACCATATCTTTCAGCTTTTGCCGTTGAACTTCTCAGACAATAAGCCCTGGCATGAAACTTTAAGAGAAGCGAAGGCTGGTGGAGGCGGAGGAGGAGCATGGATGATCTTCTCACTTACCACTTTTTCCGTTTGTCTTTTCTCTTTTGCAGCCAATTCAGCCTTCTCTTTGTCCGCTCTATCCGAATCAGCTGGGAACAACTCTCCCTGAGCTGTCTCATCGGTAAGAGGTGGTTCAACTTCCACAAATTGGACATTTTGGACATTGGTCTCCATTCTCCTGACAAAAGTAAACAGATTGTATCAGTTGTCAATGCGAGAACTGAACAAAACTTTCTAATTTGAAAATCTGAAATTCAAAATACGAAATTCAAAATTCAAAATTCAAAATTGAAAGATCAAAATTTAAAATTGAAAATTGAAAATTTAAAATTCACAATTGAAAATTGAAAATTTAAATTTGAAACTACCAAAATCAGTTTGCTCAATCATTTTGGACGACGATTTGCAAAATCGGTTTGCTCAATCACGAAATCACTATTAGAATAAGAAGAAGACGCGATTCATGAACTAGGAATCAATACAGTTTGGTTATGTGTCCATGTATACGTTTTTATAAACGAATCACATATTCTGTAATAGTCGAAGTCTCAACTTTTTGAAACGATTTATAATTGAAAAAAATGGAGTGATTTCTAATATTAGATACAAGCAATGATTCAATCCGTGTAGTCTTAGTTAGAGACTCACAGATTCTTGTTTTCACAACACAACAACAATTCACAAATCCAAAGGATTTTAGTTGGAGTTAAGACTGTAGAACCCTAAAGGGAACTGCAAATCAACTGTGATTGAACTGTCAACAGTGTGTTGTCACATAAAACAATTGGAGTCGAGATTCAATAATTTCTTTCCTTAATTCGAATTATCACCCGCTGTGTGACAGTTTCAGTGATAATCGAATCCCAGGATAAAGGAGACTTGACTCAGTTTCCTAAAGACTCGGTCTCGGTGGTTGAAGGGTAAAAATGTCTTGTTCACTAAACCAAGACCGATCAATTTAATTGAACCAAACCGAAATTAATTTTAATTTTTAGTTTACAATTTTCTCCAAAGAATTAAACGCACGCGGAGACCCCCTCGGGGTCTATTACCAAGACCAAGACCAAGCCCAAGCTCAAGCCCAAGCCCAAGCCGGCTCAGCACGACACGGCACGCGCGTGTTGTTTTTCCTTCCTTACTCACACACTCCATAGTGTTAGTCTTTTGAACAATGACATAAACATGTCCTTATATATACAACACAAGAATAACCCAATCTTACAATGTGTAACAAATGACATTATTTTTATCAAAAATTAGTCCAATCTCGTATGCCCATTATGCCCATTTCAATTCACACTCAACAAATTATTTTTAAGCCCAAAAAATAAAAATAATGGCCCAATAGTGATAATCTCCTCCTCAAGATCTCCATGGAAGAAGGCATAATGGACGACCATTTAGTGGACCGCCCAGTTGCTAGACACATCAAATTCTAGGAAAGACCGCACAGTAACCACCTTACAAACAAGGGCAAATGTCTCGGTGTTGTCGATTCCCTCAATCTTATTGTTCACAAGCACAACGAATCGTGCTTTATACCTTTCAAGAGAGCCATCCGATCAATATGTCAAAGTAAAAACCCATTTGCAACCTAATGCTGTTTTCCCCGGAGGCAAAATTTTGCATGTCCAAGTACCATGTTCCTCTAGTTCATCGATTTCACCTCTGGCAGCTACTCTCCAATTTTCATCCTCAGATGCCTCTTGATATGTTTTGGGAATCTTTCCTGGACTGATGGCAGCAAGGAAAAATTTATGATGTTTAAAAAACTGAGAACAATCAACGTAATCAGTAATAGGATACCAAGAGGAGTCTTCAAAATCTGCAACAGAATCACAATGTGTTGTGGGGGCTACAAAACTGTGAAGACGAGAAGATGGTTTCTTCTGGCGTAAACTACGACCAAGAGTAACAATTTCTGGGGCAGATTGTGATATTGCAGGTGCAGGAACAGTTTCAGTTGCAGGCTGGACAACATTATCTGTTTGAGAGGTGAAAAGAGTTTCGATTACAGGTTCGACAGTATTAAGTTCCGAAGTAACAAAATGCTCTGTTTCAGGTTCAACAGGTGCAAGGACTGCAGATGTATCGGCAGTTGCAAGAAGCGAGTTTATGACGTTCTCGACCTGAGTGGGTAACTAAATTGCAATATCATCGGCGGTGACAATATCTGGGAGAGGAGTAGGTTGTACATGTACAGTTGGTGGACTATGTAGTGGGAATTCATCAAAATCTTCGCTGAAACTACATGCAGAAGATGGTGAAGAAGCAGAATTTCCAATGGTGGTGGCGAGAAAAGAAATCTGTTTCACAAAAATGAACATCACGAGAGACGTTAATGGTACCAGTCTCTAAGTTATAGTCTCGCCAACCCTTTTGGCTGTATGGGTAGCCTATGAAAATCGATATGTTGCCACGAGAATTAAACTTATTTCCTCCACGTCGTTGATTGTGTACATAACACAAACACTAGTATTCGAAGATGATTTAACAACGGAGGTTTATTATAGATCATCTCAAAAGGTGTTTTATTGACTATCACCGGTGTTGGTGTATGATTGATTAGATAACCAGACATAAGAACACAATAACCCCAAAACTCTAATGGTAGGTGCGCATGGAAACGAAGAGAACGGGCAACGTTAAGATATTCACGTGTTTGTTTTGCACGTTTAAAAACATCACAATTCCGAAAATCAAAAGAACTTGAATCAAATAAATGAAACATTTCCATTGCTTTAGAACGGGGGTGACCCAAACATTAGTGCCAAAAGTCTGAAGGAACAGACACCAAAGTAAAAGCCTAACAGTCTTCAACCACGCTTGTAAAGAAATAGAGTCCACATACCTCCTCACCAGCCCCAATCAACGTCTGTGTGATGCGGTCCTGAATAATACACAACTTATCAGATATTTGAAACAAACTACCACATTCACAAGAGAATCGAGACATTGAAATCAAATGACAATCTAGACCATCCACATAAAAAACATTGTCAAGTTGTAAGTGAGGGCCGAGAATGACTTTGCTTTGTTTGGTAGATTGAGTAAATCTTCCATCATGCAATTTAATAAGAACCGGTGACATTTCACAAAAATCCGAAATGCAGTAAATACATCCTTTCATGTGGTTAGAACCAACTGAATCGAAAATCCAAGATTAAAAAAAATACTTACCGGTCAAAGGCTCGGAAGAAGATGAAGGTTGTCGTGCATTGAGTAAACCAACCAATGTCTTCCATTGTTGGTCATTAAGACCACTAAAACCGAGACGATCAACATCCATAATAGAGGAGGTACCCGCAAAAGCAATCAGAGCAGTCGGTAAAGATTGAACGTGATGCACTTGTGGTGAATCGATACGATGCGAATATGAAGAAGATGCACATGTAGATGTATGTGGTTTGGACCGAGGGTCAAGTGTTTCACGCGGGCGATCTCCCCACCAAGTCGGAAAGACAATTTTGCAGAAACAATTCTTTGCTAGGTTCCCACGGCGCCGCAAGTGCTACAGATCAGATTTGGATCAAATGCATTGTTTTCCTCATGAACTCGAGATGAACAACGAGACTCGTCATCGTGTGACACTACCTGATACGCTTCATCAATAGAAGGCAGAAGATCACGAGGTAAAAGAGAAGACTTGACAGCACCAAACTGACTCTCATCAAGTCCCATGAGAAACTGATGTAATTTATCCTCTTCACGTTCCTTGGCAATATCTTCAAGCATTTGAGCTTTCTGGAAATCTACAAGACTTGTACATATTTTTGAGAGTTTACCAAAATAATATTGGATAGTGATACCTCGTTGTTGGCAATTTGAATGCTCAGTTTTGAGCCTTTGCACTCTCTATCAATTTTTAACTGAGAATCGTTTCAGAATTTGGTTCCGTATCAGATGCCACTTCATGATGAGACAACGAGCTAGTCAATTCTGGCGCCATAATTTTCTTAATTCACGAGACTACCATAGCATGTTGGCCCACCAATCATCCAAATCACCTGAATCTTCCGTAGGTAAGGGTATTGTCCCATCGACAAAACCAAATTTCTTGCGTGCACGTAACACAACCCGAATATTGAGTGCCCATTCATCGTAGTTTGGACCTCGTAATTGTGGCTAGGAGATAATAACACAAGTATTATCTCTAGAAGAAAGGCCAGTGTAAGCTCGATGCGAGCATTCACATCAATAGGTAATCTTCTGTTTCCTGTCATCACGACAAAGAAAACACACAAAGTCACAAAGAGGGTAGACCAATTTAGAGATTCGAAGTACCAATGTTAATAAAAGAATTTTCAGAATCGAAACCAAAACCTAAATCACTAGGTTTGACTCTGATACCATGACAAGAAACAAAATTTGATTAAATGGTTTTTTTAGAGCATCTACAATGAGAGAAATATTTTTAGTATGTTAATTTTAGACTCACTAAGTCTCTCACTAATAGCAAATGGCTCTTAGCCTAGTGGCAGGCAGTAAGTCCACATAAGGCAGCTCATTTGCACAACCAGGGATCGAGTCCCCCGCCTACCTTATGTAGGAATTTGGCTATTGGGCCAGCCAGTTGTGGCAAAAAAAAAAAAAAAAAAGTCTCTCACTAATACAATATTAATATTTTTTTAAAAGTTAATTTTATTAGTGTTCTATTTTGTAAATATAATACTATATGCAAATGACTCTTATCCTAGTGGCAGGCGGGAAGTCCACATAAGGCAACTCATTTGCACAACCAGAGATTGAATGTCCCCGTCTACATTAAGTAGGAATTTGACTATTGGGCCGGTCATTTGTTGTCCAATATAATTTGTTTTTGACGGAAAAAATACTATACTAATTTTTATTTAAAATATTGTTTTTTTTTTCCAACGATAGATTTAAAATATTGTTTAAAATATTAGAATAAAAATAAGAATAATATAATTGAAAATAATAATAATAATAATATACTATATTATCAATATTTTAAAATTTTTGATCTCGTTTTGTTTTGAATTTTAATATTTATTTATATAAATTAATGTTATTCTATTAATTTAGTTTTAATAATAAATATAATATTAATATATAATTTAAAGTTCACCTTAATGGATCTTGTTAGATAGATAATTTTATTTTCTAATTTATAAAATATAAAATTTAATAATTAATAATATATGAACAATTTAATTAGCTTTTAAACTATAAGAAATAAAATTTATTATAAATTGAGTTAAAACTAATAATTTGTTTTAGAAATAAGAAGGGTGAAAAATTGTTTTTATTTATTTTTTATTTATTTTAGTTGAGAGACTGATGATGATGGAGATAGTCTTAGTATTCACTAGGAGAAGGCTTTGCCTTAGGTACAAAGTCTTAACCTAAAGCAATGAACTCTTAAAAGACAAATCTGTACATCCATATAAATACGTAATTACAAATTAATCCTCGTATTGACTAATACTCTCCAATCCCATTACCAGAGATCTAAGATTATTTAAGGTTTCATTCTTGAATAGAGTTTGGTTTTTGTTCTTATCAAGTAGTTATTAAAGTACACCAATCGTATCATCATCAATTTTTATGTACAAAAATCTTCGATATTTACTGGCCAAATAATTTGTGATATAAAATTTAATATTTCGCTCTTGATCTCGATCCTCGGAAATAATATGTTATTCCATGGGTCTTACGGAAAAGAACTTCTTTTGAAAATCACAAATGGTTGAAAATTTTAAACAACAATCCTGGAAAAAGAAATAAATAGAAGTAATTAATGAATTAGTCAGAAAGAAAGAAACGTATGCTAACTAGGGCTCAAAACTCTAATCTAATTTAATTAATGTATATCCTAAGCCTAGAGAAGATCAAGTTATTGGGTTGTGATTTTCCACTGAGTGGCTCTGGAGCCATTAGAGGATGGTTAATTGGTCCATTAATTGTGAAGTTGGCTGCAGACAGACCAACTTGTTAAAAACAAAACTTGTTAAAACAGACATGACTGATTTTTTGTGCTTAGGACATACATTGTTTAAATTAGACTAGAGCTTTGAATCTTATTAGATATAAGTAATTCACTATTCACCTCTTATTTTTCTTCCTTTTCTAGATCACATCGATGATTGTGAGTAGCTAGTTCAAATCTTTTCTTTTAATTGATTTTATTTGATTCAGGTTTTCTTTTCTTTTAAGATTTTTCTGCTATTTTTCCTTTATTTTCTTATTATGATTGGGTTTGTAAGAATTGGGACGTTATTTGAATTATGGAATAAATAATGATTTTCAGTATTAAGTGACATACCTTCTCAAAAGCTAAGATTCAGGTCTTAGTTACACGCATCGTAATCATTTTTGACTACTGGTATATTTTTGGTTGGTTTCAGACAACATAGATTAATTATAATGTTTTCTTAGTAGTTGTTATGGTTTTAGCTCCAAATTCAGAACCTGCGCCAATCTAAGTCACATTACTCGCAGTCTTTCAAATTATCCTCACAAACTAAAAGAGAAATCAAAACGAAAAACGTAATATATGTTGCACATACGTAAACTTACTATAAATGTCAACCGTTGGCAGAATGTGTTTTGAGTATCCCTTTTCGGAACACAATATGTCCTCATTTCGAATACTCTATGTTTTAAAATTTCAAACTTAAAGGGGTTAGTTTTCATAATTTTCTCTTAAATCAATTACCGATTGTGCAACATTTTCAGAATCAAATCAAAATGAAATATAGAATCAGCACACCAAAATATAATGATCCAGTTTAATTTATAGAGCAATAAAATAATGGTTTAAAATCAAACGTCCAAACTGAACTTAACCAAGAACCAAACTACCAACTTAGACCGAACAATTACATAAACAAAGAAAGAACCAATATAAGATAAAAGACTAACTAACCTAGAGTCAAAGAAAGACAATTTACTCTTATATTGATAAGGATAAAACTATTAACTTAAAGTAATGAGTCAAGGGCAAGGTTATTGATTTAAGAGAATGACAATTTATCAATGATGCAAAAGAAAATAATAAACTCAATCCTTGAACATGGATCATCACTAAGCAGGATTAGTCTACTCTTATGGCACTGGCTACTTTACTCAACAATTGATTAAGTCAAAGTCTCATTTGCTAATCAAGACATCAACGAGCATTAATCTTCTACTCCAAAAATCACCTTAACATCAATTCTCATTTGGTAGGGAAAAAACACATATGATATAAACTTGATTGATCTAGTCCAATCTAGCATTAAACTCAATTTAAACAAAGGAATAACAAAGATCTATGATCAACATATTAATTTGTTGTCCATAACAGACTAACATGCAAAATCTGCTGAACTTGTACATGTAAATTATATCACACTGATTCATCCCATAGTAGAGCGGTTTAAAACATAATCCACAATTTTAGAGCCCGCATGGATACCCCTAGTTTATGTTTAAATAAGAACCAAATGAAAATCGTGCATTTCTGTTTGGTTTGTTGAGTTATGACGCTATACTACTAAGGTCAATCATATGTATGTATATATAAAGCTTATCTTGGAAACTATTTTATTCAGATTCTTCTTTCTTTCTTTCTAAAAGCATAAAGCCTTTGCATAAAAATGATAAAGATGATAAGCTTATTTGAACTTTTAGTAGCACTCCTTTGCTTCTTTGTGTTCCAAAATTTCTTCCTCCACAAGAAATCTATCAGAAACCCTTTGTTCAAGAACTGGCCCTTTCTTTGGGATAGTTCCAGGTATGCTCTTCCAAATACCTAGAATATTTGACTTGACCGTTGAGGCTCTTGAGGCGAACGATCTTACCTTTGCTTTCAAAGGGGTCTGGTTTTTTGGACCAAACTTGCTATTCACTGCTGATCCAAGAAACGTCCCATCACATTCAAAGTTCAAACTTTCACAACTACCCTAAAGGTCTTGAATTCAAGAAAATTTTGACCTATTGGGAGATGGAATTCTAGCCGCTGATTCAGGAAGTCAAATCACACCATTTTTCACGATCAATATTTCATTGAGCTCTCAATGAGTATCAATATAAGTAATTTAAGTAAGGATCTTTTTTCCTTATCTTGATAATGCTTCTGAGCAAAGTATCATCATTGACTTACAAGAGATTCATGGTTGATACTTCTTCGGTTTCTGAATCAGACTAGGACTAGGTGGTTTCGATCGGAGGTCTCGGAATGCTTGTGTCTAAGCAGGAAAAGAAATGCAAAGAAGAAGGGTAATGATCTATGTAAAAGAGTATAAGGGGAGAAAAGGCAGAAAGTGCAGAGCACTGCTCTAGAAAAGGTTTTGGGAAATGAAATGTGAAAAGGATTCTAAGAACAGAGAATGAAAAAAGAAGGTGGACTAATACCTATAATGTCTTATGAATTAAGAATAGAAAAGAACAAGAGTTTTAACATGACAAATCAAAAGCCGCTAGATGCGTTAAGTTAATAACTCTCCTTTCCTTAGGCTTGCAATGGAAAATCTCGAGAAGTTGGTTAATTAATAAGTAGTGACAACTATTTAACACATTTACTATGTACAGACGTATTATCATGTTACAACTAGTTATCCATTTTTAAAAAGTAATTCATCGTTTTTATATTAAATGATTTTTTTCTTTTTATATTATAATTAATAACAATATAATTCACTTCCCTCGCTTCTTTACTTTTTTATTATAGTAAAATATAATTAACACACTTACTATTTATACTCAAATAATATTAAATAGATTTCAATCGAAATAGATTTGTGAACATAAATCTTTTTTTCGTTTTTTGGTAGGCAAATGGGGACATGACCCTCCCCAAAGCTTATTCATATTAAAAAATAACCAAACTCTGACATACAAATGAGGCGTGAAGTACCAACTCCAACCATACCATTCGAAAGAACCAAAGAAAAATCAAGTCTTTACAATTTATGTAAAAAATTAATAATTCTTTTTTCATAATTATAGAAACTAGTGATACAATAATTATGTTTCCAAAGAACATGAAATGTCAATAAAAAGGAATACAATACAATAAACACATTTACACGATTATGTCACATATCACTTTTAATCTAATTATATATGACACTATCTTATTATATATGTTACCAGATATGTTACCAGATATTCTGATCAAGTCAAGTAAATCATAAATATAACTGGCGAGGAAGACACCTAAGTGAAATGGTAAATGTATTTAACGCATAGATAATATATATAAGCTACATAATGAATTAAATTATAAATAGATAAAATGAATTAAATTAGACATATATTTTAGGAAAATTATGAGAAATGTAGAAAAACATACAATACTAACACATGCGATATAGTTGAAGAGGGAACATAAACTTAGAGTAATCTAAATGACTAGAAAGTATATTTTATGAATATAATTGTATTCTATATTTATTTTTATTTTTTTGTCAACTATCCTTGTAGTTTTTATATACCGTTTCTATTACTGCAGATATGAAGTTCGATCATTGGTGTCTTGAAGATTTGTAAAGTGACTACACCACTAGGCCACATGTCCTCGACAATATTTTCTTATCTTTGAAAATACATATTAATATATTTTTTCTATTTTACCTTTTTATTTGTATTTAATATATTAAGATTAAATTTCTGAAGATATTAATTCATAGCAAATGGCTCTTAGCCTAGTGGCAGGTGGTAAGTCCACATAAGGCAGCTCATTTGCACAACCAGGGATCGAGTCCCCCACCTACATTATGTAGGAATTTGGCTATTGGGCCGGTCAGTTGTGGTCCAATATAATATGCCATTGACAAAAGAAAAAGGAACATATTAATTCATATACACTAAGTACAATTTTAAAATCAGTTATTTTATTTGTAAAAAGTATTTTGTCCTTTTTTGGAACGAATTAATCTATATTTTAAAATTTGTACTTATTGTAATTCAAGTTGTTGTTTTTTTTTCTACCAATAAATAATAAAAATTAGAGTAATGAAATTAGAAAACTCACCAATTAGGTCATTGATATTTCTTGTAAATATTTTATTGCATTCTACGAATTCGAGACCACATAAATTATTTGGCAAAAGATCAGCTGCCTTTACATAATTAGCGTAGAAAAATGAGATTTTCTACTTATGAGAACTTTTTTTGAAAGAATGGCTTGCTTCACATACTTGAATATTACTTGTTATCTTATTATCTTATTTCTAAACGTTGAGAGACGATTAATAAATTATAACGGTCTTCAACCAAAACTAATTAAATTGTCTGGTTATACTCTTAAAGATTTTTTAGAGTCGAAAAATATTAACATTGATTTTTTATTATTGACTAATTGGTTTAAGATCTAAAATAGAGTGGATAACGACTTTTACGTATGGAATTTAGTAGTTTTTATTTATTTATACTTTTTGTTGACTATAATTTTTTATGAGGTCAAACTTATATAAATGATGATAAGCATTTAAACCTAATTTTAGGCTAGGATGAATTTGGTTTAAAAAATGTCTAAATACATTAGGAAACTTTTATACATTTTTGTGTAATAAATCAACGATTCCAAATGTGCTTTTTCCTTATAACAAATCGGTCATTTTTATTTTTTTTTGTCAACGGTAGATTATATTGGGCCACAACTGGCTGGCCCAATAGTCAAATTCCTACATAATGTAGGCATTGGGACTCGATCCCAGGTTATACAAATGCGCTGCCTTAAGTGGATTTACCGCCTGCCACTAGGCTAAATGCCATTTGCTATCGGTCAATTTAGAAATACATACAATTTTTACAAAATTAAAAAAAACTAATAATAGAACAATAAACAAATGCTATGAGCAAATTGCATCTAGCCTAGTGGCAGGTTGTAAGTCCACTTAAGGTAGCACATTTGCTTAACCTGATATCGAGTCTCCATGCCTACATTATGTAGGAAATTGGCTATTGGGCCAGCTAGTTGTGGCCCAATATAATTTGCCGTTAACAAAAAAAAATGCTATGAAGTTTTTTTTTTTTTTTTTTTTTTTGACAACGGCATAATAACAGAGGAAAAACAGACTCGATAAAAAACGTCACCGATCATAAATGAATTCCCTAGCCCTCCTGGCTAAAGAATCCGCTTTATGATTGATCGACCTTGGAATAACCGACAAAGAAAAAACCAAGAAGAGAGAAGATAACCGCTCGAACGGCTCTTGGTATGGTTTGAATGCTGGCCACTCCTCAGGTTGATCGAGGATCCGAACCACCGTCTCACAGTCTGTTGAGACTTCAACTTCCGAGACTTGTAGAGCCACCAAGGATTCCAACGCCCATAACACTACTTCCACCTCCGCATGTGTGGCTGAGAGACTCCTTGAGATGACCTTGGCCCCCATGTTTTCACCATCCACTGAATCTGCGAAGCAATACCAACCTAAACCAGAGTAGCGGTCAGTATCCTTCCAGGACGCGTCCACAAAACATTTGAAACCTGTGAACTGCATATTAGCTGTGATAGGGAAAGCTATTGAGGACCTCCTGACAGAGGGACATATAGTAATATACCCTCTGTCCCTCAATATTCCTAAACGCGCCAGAGACCATTCTTGGTAGTCTACAACCGCGCTACTCAAGTCCTTTTGAGGAGTCAAATCATTACTAGTGAAACAGAAAGCATTTCTCGCTTTCCAGATCTGCCATAATATCCATGGGAACATCTTCCATTCTACCTCCCCCGACATAACCCGGAAAAGGTAATCTAGATTATACCAAATCGACTCTCCTGGAAAAACACTCGGTACTGATGGTATACTCGACAGTGCCCACACCTGGAGGGCTGGTGGGCATAAAAACAAGACATGAGTAATAGACTCATTTTCTATACCGCATCGTGTACATCTAGTATCACAATTAATCCCTCTCTGGACCATATTCTTACTTACTGCAATGCATCATGACAAAGCTTGCCAAATGAAATGCTTAATTTTATTAGGGCAGTATAATTTCCATATTTGACTATATAGTATCTCAAATGTCGGTCCTGACCGACCAGGCTTAGACACCTCTAATTGTTCTACAGTCCAATATCCTGATTTAACCGAGTATCTTCCCGTAGTCGTGAAATGTCATCCCCAATAATCCTGGCGTTCCCGCATTGGGACAGGTATACCGAGGATTAATCATACATCTTGAGGGTCGAAATATTGACAAACTAAAACCTCTTTCCAAGTTCCCGTTGATTTATTTATAAATTGATCCACGGTCATCTCAGGGAATAAAATCAAATTTGATCATAACGTAGGCCGAGGTACTATATCTGGTATCCAGGAATCGTACTATACCTTAATAGATTTCCCATCACCAATTCGCCGAATACGACCATGGTCAACTAGACCTTTCGCAGAACACAAACTTCGCCACCAATATGAAGATGTTACTTTCATCGGTGCCTCTAGTATATCTTGGTCCTTATAGTACCTACCCTTCAATACTTTTGCTAGTAAAGACGCTGGATAATCTATAAGACGCCATAGTTGTTTGGTCAACATGGCAGTATTAAAATCTTCCAAGTTCCGAAAGCCCAAACCTCCTACTGATTTAGGTTTACACAAATCACTCCATTTTCTCCAATGTATCCCTTTCGACGAACCAGAAGCAGCCCACCAAAAGTCTGCGATGGCCGAAATAAGATTATGTACAATACCTTGAGGTAGTCGGTAGCAAGACATAACATATGTTGGAAGAGCTGTGAGAACAGACTTAATCAACACCTCTTTACCCCCTTTTGACAAAAATCTAGTTGACCAATTATTAATCCGATCTTGTAACTTCTCCCTAAAAAAGCGAAGACTTTTGTCTTAGCTCCCCCTAGATTATCTGGAATCCCTAAGTATGTACCCATGCCTCCTAGGTTCGTAATCCCTACTACACGTTGTATCTCCTCTTTAGTCGAAACATATACCTCATGTCCAAATTGTATGGAAGATTTCGCATAGTTAATCTGTTGCCCCGAAACCTTCGCATATTCTCGTAAAATCTTTAAAATTTGTCAGGCCTCTTCCCGAGAAGCCTTGCAAAAGAATAGACTATCGTCTGCAAACATCAAATGAGAAACCGCGGGGCTGGAACGAGCTATAGATAACCCTGTAAGTAAAGTGGATCGCTCAGCCTCCTTTAATTTACCAATTAACCATTCTGTGCATAAAATAAAGATATAAGGGGATAAAGGATCGCCTTGTCTAAGTCCCCTTCTAGGGAGAATACATCCCCCAGGTACCCCATTGATAATCACGGAGTATTCCACCGTCGTTAAACACCACATGATACACTCCACCCAACGTTCACAGAAACCCATTTTACTAAGTAAAGCCCTTACAAAATTCCATTCAATTCTGTCATAGGCTTTACTCATATCAGTTTTAATGGCCATGTATTTTCCTCTGACCGAACTATTTGTACGCAAAGCATGAAACATCTCTTGGGCAATCAGAATATTATCCGATATTAACCTTCCAGGAATGAAAGCCAATTGAGTCTCTGAAATTAGTTTTGGCAACAGCCGTTTCAGACACAAGCACAAAACTTTAGATATCAATTTATAACCTATGTTACCTAAGCTAATTGGTCTAAATTCCGTCATCTTTGTTGGACGTGCTTTCTTTGGAATGAGACAAATATTGGTTTTATTCAAACTCCTCTCAAACACTCCCTGAATTAAGAAATTATTAACCAAAGACAATAAATCTAACTTCACCGATTCCCAAGAATACTGGAAAAACAAAGCGATTATACCATCCGGTACCGGCGATTTCCCGGGATCCATCATGAAAAGTGCGGTTTTAACTTCTTCCTCTGTAACCGTCCTCATCAACCATTGGTTATCAACATCCGTTACTCTTGTCTCAATAACCTCACAATCAATCTGTGTACTCCCAGCACTATCAAATAAATCTCTAAAATATAGCGTAGCCTCATTAACTAGTTCCGCCTGTTTCATCACCCAGACCTCATTATGATCAAAAAGACCAACAATCCTATTCTTCGCTCGCCTCTGTCGGGTCTGAGCATGGAAGAACTTAGTGTTCTCGTCCCCTTCCATAAGCCATCTGTTTCTACTCTTCAGTTTCCAGTATGTCTCTTCGTCTACATAGGCCTTTTTAAAGTCCAATGTAGCCTCCAATATTTTCCTTGGATCATCAATCGAGGAATTTTTGTAATCTTCTAAAATCTGTCTCAGCCTCTCTATTTGCCTACGTCGAGAATCAATACTTTTACTTCTCCAGTGAGAGATCTCCCGCCGGCAACCAATTATTTTCCCAGTAAAAGACAGTCTATTACAGACCGAAAGTCTCTGCCAACTCTTCTCAACTACCTCTTTGAAACCGTCCTTGCCAATCCACCGCTTATCAAACATGAACTGTTTATGCGGTCGAAGTGTCTAATCTTTAAACCGACCAAGTATTGGCCTATGATCCGACCCAATCATATCCAAGTATTCCACCTCAGAGAGCGGAAAAACTTCATGACATTCGCCATTCCCAAAAGCTTTATCCAAGATACAGTGTACTATTCCATTTTGTCTAACCCCACGCCAAGACCAAAAATTCCCTATTTTTGGAAAATCAACCAAACCACAATCCCGATTCATCTGGTTGAAACTCAGGAATGATGTTGAACTTCGTACCACTCCCCCTTGCTTCTCATGATTCCCTGATAATTCATTGAAATCCCCAATAATCATCCAGGGTAACACCCTATTAGTACCCGTTCTAGTTAGTCTTTCCCAGACATAATCTCGTTTTCTTTGCACTGGATCGCCATATAAAAAAGTTAAATATGTTTTATATTCCTCAATTTGGACATCAACCTCTATCATGTTTTTATCCTTATATATTATATCTACATCAAAGCAATCAGAATATAACAATGCCAAACCTTGGATATCAAACGGACCTCTCCAGAAGGTAACCCCGAATAGTCCTGACAAATGATGATTCAGACGAGATTCTGCAAGAAATCTTTATTAGTTCTACCTCCTATTTTTTATGAAGAAAATGAATCTTTTTATCCCGTTATTTCCAATTCGTTAAACCATAGTCATATATTTATAACCCAAATGTAATTGAATCTTTTCCAATAAAAAATAAGAATTTTTTGTCTTTGACAAAAATAAGAACTCAGGACGATACTTTTTCCAGATATCCCTGAGATAATTAATTGTAACCTGATTTCCAATTCCCTGACAATTCCAGCTTAAAATTTGAAAAATCATTAATAATTTATTTAAAATAGAGCCCTATTACACTCCTTGCTTACAATCACCAAAGCCCTCGGGATTCGAATGCTAAAATCAATTATCAATTTGATTATGATCTTTAACTTGTAGATGACGTGCTCCATATGAATCCATCGCCAACTTCGCACGTGGACCACACAAGACCCACCGAATGCACATTTACAATTAGTTATTATGCAAATAAGTATTAATAAGCTAAAAGTAATAACCTTCATAATTACTCCATAATAACTTTTAAAATTTGAAACCATACTTATTTCTCTTGTCATTGCCGTGTAAGAATATTCTAAACGGCTATCCCCAACATACAGAACCATAAGAATCTCTATCCAATCTACCAATTCAAATTCAAACTCATATGAGTCTCTAACAACCCGGAAAGACTTTCGTAATATTTGAAATTCAAAACCCTTATCTTTCCAATTAACCGAAAAACAGACTCCAATCCACAAACCCGCATATACTTTTAATAAGAAAAGTAAAGAAAGCGTAACCTTCGTACCCTTTCATGTCACCATTTCTATAATCTGCCATTTATTATGATAGCCGTAGACTCGTCGGACTTTCCGCCCTCCACCTCTGTAATTTCCTTGACTACCAGTTAACCAATTCGCAAAGGACCTCCATGACTTGCCCTCTTGAGCCATCAAGAACCTGAAAACATGATTCCAAGAACAAGTTCTGGACTCAGGAAAATGTGAGACCTGAACCTCAATTTCGACCAAATCAGACATCCCAAATACAATTTCAAACCTAACACCTTGAAATAAACTGATCCACTTAAAGATAAACCAAATCTCCATCTGAATCTCGGATATCCCTAGGCCATGCTTAATCTTAACAGATCTCTCTACCCACATGTCATTAAGCTTCCAACATTCTGATATACCTCTCCATGGATATGTCATAGAAATTTGTTTGAACCACACCAAACCTAACTTAGATTTGTGACACATCCAAACTGCACTAAGGATATCCTCCTCAATAAACCAGTTACAACCTCGAAAGAGGTTATTGCACGGATAAAACTCTCCCAGGATCCTCCCATATCCCCACTCTCTGAACATAATGTTATCAGAAAGTATAGGAATGGTCCCCCATGTCGCCCATTTAGACCAAAATAGTCGCCCATCGGCTCTCAATACCCCATAGTTTCCGACCAAAATATTGTCCAAACTTTTGTAACCGAGAAAATACTTTGAAACCATACTTACCTGGGGAACGAAGCAGACTCTCTCCCAAATTCGCAAAGCCTCATACCGCCAAAGGTGGTGTAAAACTCACCGTTGTTGCTCTTTAAATGCTATGAAGTTTAAAAATATCAAATCACGTACAAATGAACCCTAATATGCTTTAAGAAAATCTCATAAACCTAATATGCTCTAATTTTTGTTATTGTTTTTTTCATGTAACAACCACAAACATTGTTACCAAAAAAGAATATTTTAAAATAAATGCTAATAAAAAAGTAGTTGAAATTTTATTAAGATTTAATTTCAAATTGGATTTAAATTTTAGAGCTAAAATTTAGTAACAATCAGAAAAGTATATCTTAAAATAAATGCTAATTTAAAAATAGTTGAAATTTTGTATTAGTTTAAACTAAAGTAGTCCAACATACTAATCCGATAAATTTTCTTTTTTTTGTCAAACATTGGATCACATATGGCCGGTCCATTAGCCAAGTTCTTGCAAATGCAAGCGGGGGGACTCGATCCCAGGATGTGCAAGTGTGCATGCCTCTTGTGAACTTACCACCTGCCACTAGGCTAAATGCCATGTCAATGAACTAATCCGATAAATTTAATGTATTAAAATTTTAAGTATAACCATGTCAACGAACTAACCCAAAAAATAGTTGAAAATTTATATTAGTTATTCAATGTATTGTTATATTTTATACTTAAACAATATAATGTATTGTATTTATTGTAAATCAATATATTGTTATCTTGTAATTATTGGAGATAATATTTATTGTAAATCAAGATATTGTTATCGACTAGTAACAATAACATTAAATCATTTGTTATACTATAATTATTGAGCATTATATTTATTGTAAATCAATATATTGTTATCGACTTATCACAATAACATTAAAACATTTGTTATATTATAATTATTGAGCATTGTATTTATCATAAATTAATATATTGTTATCGACTTATAACAATAATATTAAATAATCTGTTATCTTGTAATTATTGAACATTATATTTATTATAAATCAGTATATTGTTATCGACTAATAACAATAACGCTAAATCCATTTGTTTACAATATTAGATTACTATAATTATACACTTTGGAAAAATGTAATTTCAAATCTAATAAATCAAAAAAATTCATAGTTTATATGGAAAATAAAAAAGTACATAATAGAGAATAATCGAAAAAGCTCAAAATATAATTTAAATATTATATGGTTTATAAGAAATTTAAAACAAATTACAATACAAATTTTACCTAGAAACTATAATGGAAAATTACAAAAAATGAATAGCAATTGTGAAAATGATTTATGCTAGTTGTGACTTTATATAGTAGTTTACTAGGTTTTCAAAATTATAAGAATATTACCAGAAGATTCTAGAATTGTTATACTAATTTTAATATCCAAACTAAATATACTATCTATATCATAGATTATATAATATACTATTAAATTATTTTGAGTATAATATAATATTACACTATATAAAGTTAGATTTTGGTTTGATCTGGTTTAAACAAGGTGTGACCAGATTCTTCTTCATTGCTTGGCTACCTATCAACCTCTTCCTTAATCGATCTTAAGGCCGATATTGAGAATATCATTTTAAGTTGGCTAGCTTTCCAAGCAGTGATCTACGACACTAGAGAGAATGAAATTCGAGGATCCACGGCCAAAGGGCCACGACTGCTTCAGCTCTCACATGTTTGATAGATAAGACGATACGTAATTGCATCACCTCGCTTCACTACACCATTCCTCATAAGATTCATAGCCTAATGCATAGATGGTTTGAAGTCAGGATGAGTTGATTTATTTCATTCTTTCATTCTTTGTATAAACCTTTTGTATAGATTTTTTGTTGATTAATGAATTTAACAGTTCAACAAACAAACAAAATAATTTAGAGTTTGGTTATGGATCTTAGTTGAAAAAACAAATCGTACATGTATAACCGGTTTTACAACTACGACGCTTCTTTTCTTGGAGTGATCTCTCGTATAACAGATTTCTATAATTACAGCTTGATTTTCCTATACCCAAGAATCAATTCACCTCTTGGTTTAAAACCTAAACAAAAACTCATTATAGTGTTATTAATTTCTGACACACTTATTTCAAAGCTTCTACTTTCTTGTAAACGAAGAAGACGATGACACACGATGCTTACGATCAATTGGTGTGATTAATCCTACCTCTACCAGAATGGAGTCGTCAACAACAGCAATAATTATGTACCAAAATATTATTTAATGACTCGTACACCACAGCATCAAATTTAAAAGGCTTAAATATGATTTATAACCGATTAGATCATGTGACATTTCGTTGACATAAAGAGAGATCATGTGGCATATACTGAATCTACCTATGACAAGACATAATTAAATGACTTTTAAGAAATTTGGTAAATAGTACAAACCTTGATCGACTCTATTCAGAGATCAAAATTGGTTCTCTCTCGGACCACAGTGTTCTTGGATTTATTGAATCCATTTGAATGTCGGTTTCAATTCGGATGGTAGGTACGGATTGGTCTTAGGTTATTCCATTTCATTTTTTTTACAGTTTATTGGTTTTATAAAAAATATAAACATAGAGAAACCATGTCTAATTTAGTTTTGGAATAATTATTCGTGATACCCTCAAACTTTGGTAAATTATATAATCGGTCATCATGTTAATAAATTATATGCCACACCATAAGACATATGCAAAATGACTATATTGCCCTTGTCTCTTCTTTCTTCTCTCTTTGCCTACTTGAAATTTTCATAGCGTTTCTTATGGAGGAAGAACCATTTGAATACAAAGAAGAAAAGAAACGCTATGAAAATTTCAAGTAGGCTTATCATTTTATTATTCTTACGAAAGGTTTTATGCTTTTAGAAAGATAGAAAAATCTTGAATAAAATGGCTTCCTAGATAACCTAATATAAATAGATACATGTGATTGACCTTAGTAGTATATTGTTAATATAATAACCCAACAAACGAAACAGAAAAACACGACTTTCACTTGGCTCTTATTTAACCTACAAACCTAGTTGGTTAATAGGTTTTACAGAGCTTTCAGTTTAGGTTTTGTTTCGTTGAACCCATTGGACCAAATGCTTTTTTTTTTTCAGTTTTAATTTAATATATGATCTATTTATCTGTATCTTTAATTTTATATATTTACCTTAATAATTTGAAATTTGAAAGTGTAATAGTAAGGTTAAAATGAATCTAAGTGTGTAGTACTTTAATATCAAATATCTACTAAAACTATTACAAGTAAACCATTTAAGACTATTCGAAGAGTGATATATTCAGTCACACATCAGGTGGTAAATGTTCGAGTGATATATTAGCGGCAAAGTTCCAGTCGCACATTAGTAGCAACTAGCAAGGATTAGTTACAAAACGTTTTTTATATTTTTTTTTACCTAACTCAACCTAAAATGTGCGACTATATAAATCAGTCCAACATTTTAGTAGCAGTTTAGTAGTAGTTTAGTGACAAAATTTTGCTATATATGCACCAACAATATTTCAGAATCACACCAAAAACACAAAAAATGTTTTTAGAGAAAAAAATGGGAGAGAATTATAACTACACAAATATTTGGAAGTTGATATATAGAAAAATTGACAAAAAAAACTAAAGAAACAGCTCGATGGAATATACTGTTGGAATGGCCGAGTACATGAATTTTAAGAATAATTAGTTGCGAGCACTCATTAATAGGAGTAAGTTTTGTTGTCACTGAATGTTGTACCAATATAATAAAATCCTCTTGGGATGAATTATTTCAAACCATCTATTTAGTCAATGATTTATGTCTCTCTATTATGTTTGGTACATGCATGGGGGATATCTGAATGTGGATTTATGCAGTTGTAGTACAACTCACGATATAAGGTATAATCAGTAAGAAGTTTGTCATGTAGAAGATACATATGTAGGGATGACAAATTATGCATTTTTGTGCAGCATAACATGGGTTATGATCAAAATTATGATCAAGCTGAGTATGGACATTATCAATATACTGGCAAGTACCTAATCTTGAGGCACCAAAATTTTTATGCCATTATAGAAACTGCTAACAATCCTTTATTTGATAAGTGTGAGGACAATAACTCGCAAATATCATTAGCATCTTGATTCATGAACATGAAAGAAATTTTTTATTAATTTGAACGGTGCATCAACTCTATTCAGAGTATTTACCTAACAGTAATCAGTGCACTATATTTTTTATAAAACCGATAAATATATGAAAAATTTTAGGATTCCCTTATTATACAATAATGTATGTACGCATAATTTTATGATCTTCTCGAAAGAGGATGATGAACCAGTGTAAATTTTGCGGAGCAACAAGATACAAGGAGAGTGCCGAAAGAACCTAAATACCATTCAGTCGTATGTGGTATTTACCTCCATGTGTATAAAGGAAGAATATTTGTGGCTTATGATTTTGAATCCATGTCCACATCATCCAAGAGAAAGTCTTGATATATTCCTTCGTCTTCTTATTGATGAGTTGAAAAAGTTATGGAAGATTAGAGTTGAAATTTTAATATGGACGATTAATGACTTCCCCACATACTTCATGTTATTAGGGTGGACGATTCGTGACTTCCCCGCATACAACATGTTATTAGTTTGGATAACGCATGGACGATTAGCTTGTCTAATATACATTAAATATATTAGAGTCTTTCAAGTACTAAATGGACGGAAGACGTCTTGGTTTGATTGACACTGAAAGTTTTCTTCCTCATGTGATCATCTTTTAAGAAAGAATAAAAAAACTCTTGAAAGGAAAAGATGCTATAAATCAGTAATCTACCAAAAACATATATTTGAGAAAGCATATGGATATGGGAAGTGGCATAATTAATATAAAGAAAGCATATTCTAGGAATTTTCGTATAGGAAATATCTCAATCTACGACATGACATTGTATTGATTTGATGCCATCTCAAACATAATTAAGACAAGATTGAATATGGCACAATTTAGACTAAGTGTGTTGACAAAGAATGTTTATTAGCATGTGTCTAACATGATATTAAATTTCCATATGGCTACACAGCAGATTTAGCAACTTATGCAGATATAGAAGGAGGAAAACTTTTAGACATAAAGAATCATGATTGTCATATTTTCATGGAATATTTATTTCCATTAATCTTTCTTGTACTCTTACCACAAAACGTGCATCTTCCACTATCACATACTTAATTAGTTATCAATATATATATGCTATTTATAATTAATAAATTATACTCATGTTTATGTTTGCATAGAATTTGGAGGATTCTTCCAAGATTTGTGCACTAAAACGTTGCAGGAAAGTTGTGTTCAAATTATGAAGTAAAATATAGTTTCAATACTTCTTAATTTGGAGAGGATTTTCCAACTTGAGATTTATTTGATATATGTCATGATGATCTAAAACGATTTCTAATACTTTATTCAAGTTTTCATGCCATGGATCAATTTTCCTCAAGCGGAAGATTGCTAATCATTTCTAATTTGCCAAATGATTTAGCATGGTCTTCTTTGGTATCTAGAAGGATTATTAGACTCGCATGAAACCTCCTACTTAATCAAAAAAATTACTTGAGTCAAGTTAACGAAATGTATGTTAAGTCAGGAGAAAAAAAAATTAAGTAAGATTTATTGTACAGTTTTTGTTTTTACAAAACAAAAACATCTAGATAATAGAAAATGATAACAAGATTTTTATTCTATTGTCAAATCCTATTATACTTATCTGTCGGTTGTAGTATAATAGGTGTCAATCCAACTGAGAATGTAATTATCAATCATGATGCAGTTAACTACTCTAATTCAAGCCGATCAAAGTGTGGTTTCTCTAACAACCTAATTTGAACCTTTGAAACAAAAATAAACAAAGCAGTGCAGTTGTAAATAATTTAAACAGACCAACGAACAAAAGAGTATCAAATAGAATTAACGCAGGGTGAGAAAGCAGGATCCTAAGTAGTGAGTTTCATGGGTCAATGT
Source organism: Lepidium sativum (assembly GCA_023374145.1). Lineage (NCBI taxonomy): Eukaryota > Viridiplantae > Streptophyta > Magnoliopsida > Brassicales > Brassicaceae > Lepidium > Lepidium sativum. The sequence goes on from JAKUCM010001963.1 coordinate 38,518, forward strand.
GACTCTTAAGCTAACTAGGCACTTGATATCACTCAATAGAGCTAGTCTCTAAGCAACGAGAAACAAGTAATGAATCAACTCCCATGGTAAACAAACTCGAATAGACTACTAACAGACCCTATCACCATAGGCGTTTGATAATCTAGTCGGAATGAACGATCAACTCGCTTAAAGCCGATTCACACTTTAAACATTCGATCCTTCGAGCTCAACATGTGAATCTCTGAAGTGGTTCAGTGAGACACTCTACCAAACACCCATCGGTGTTAGAGCGTCTCAGAACAAGCCCTGGTTGATCAGAATGAAGCTAGTGATGATAACATCAAATCAGAAAAGAGTTTACTAAATCTAACCCTAAGCGACCTAGAAAACCCAAGCGTCACGCAGACCTAACTCATCCTCAGGAACCCTTGGTGTCTACTCAGAACTCATGAGTTTAACAACAAACACAAATTCAATGTTTGATTGCATCAATAAAG
>JAKUCM010001964.1:0-20617 GCA_023374145.1 Lepidium sativum
CCATGTCACTGTGGTAATTCAAATCAAAAGAGGTCTGTTAGATTAGAAACAATGTTAACATTACCATTCTCAAATGTCCAAATGTGGTCTTAGATCTTACTCATAGCTTGAGTGGTTCTGCGTGAGTCGGTTGTGACAAACTTTGTTGGTCTCACAATCTTTGCCGGACCACAAGTGTAGCCTGGACCAGGACCCAAGAGAGTGAAGTTTCTAGGCACCCGAACAGTTTTGTTTGTGGTTCCAGCCGCACCAACACTAATCTGGAAGGAGCTAGCTGCAGTGGCAGGATCTTGAACCCATGAATTCATGACACCGCCTTTGCAGCAATTGGCAATCTGCTGGTTATAAGGAGTACCAGGGAGCAAATCTACAACTGTTGGATCTTTCTTACAACAATGTGGAATGTTTCCTTTGTACTTTGAACAATCACCTGTTAAACATCGAATACATTTTATCGCTAAATAACTTCCCAATAATTCACAATCAAATCGTAAACAAATGGTATATTTAAGTTTTAGCTAAAACAAATAGTTACCTTGTTCGGTTGTTTGTGCTCCGACCATACTCCATATAACTTCCTTCTTAGCCCATTTCCAACCCAATGTCCATCCTGGAGATTGAATGTGTCTGTATTTCTGGAAGTTGAACATCGTAACCACAGCCTAAATCGAACAAATGAAACAGTTTAGTAATCTTAAAGACCTTTAGAACTAGATTATTCTAAAACCGGTAAATATGGCCAAATCTCTTTTCTCTGGTTCTTAAACTTACTACATAGCCATCAGGAGTCCAGCTCATGACATCCCATTTCATCGTAATATTGCCTTCCGGATCAAGCGCATCATATGCTTCTGCAAAAGTATGTACAAAAATCAGAACTTTATTTCTCTCCTGATCCACCCACATTTGCATTGTTTCAATCTCGAAATTATTGAATTGTAGTGTAAAACACCAAAATGTCTACTGCATAACTCAAACAAGTGTGCATCAAGTTTTCCACTTATAGATCACTTCAGAAAGTTTCTATTTTTGATCCGAAAAGAGAATCTTTGGTAATTTTCCTTATATGCAAAGCCGATGAATTTAGCCAAGCATAAGAAATCCCTAGTATGGAAATTGAAAAAGTTGACTTTAAGATCTGAAATTTTGCAAAAAGAAACAAAAAGATTTGAACCCAAGAAACTTGTCATTTTCGTTTCCTTAGTTGCACAAAGATCTATAAATGATAAAATGAGTAAAAAAGCAGATCAAGAATTGCCATGCCATATATAGACACAATTCATATCACTTCTCAATCAGTAAAGGATTGATCAGATCTCTTTGTCAGTTCTAACAAACAAATCAGTTGAAAACTGAAGATACTCTGATGCCAAAACACAGTCACTAATTAAATAAATGAACAATTTCATTACCTTAAGCCCTGAAAAGTGAAATCTCAATGAAGAAGCAAGATGTGAAGTTGAAAAGCTTAGAAGACGATAATAGTTGTGAAAAGAGAGAATAAGAAGTAACCTGTCGAAGTAAACGAAGAAGAAGAAATCAAGAAAACGATCCATACGGCCAAAAAACTCAATTTGGAGACGACGGAGGTGGATCTGGAGACGAAAGACTCCATTTTGATTTTACTATAATCTTTGTCTGTTTGATCAGACCAGAACCAGAGACAAAAGTTGTTCCAGATCCCTTAAATGGGTCTGGTTAAATCAATAAACCAATCTCAGAGGAAGAAGAAGAAGTAGAGGAAGGTGCTTTGCTTGAAGGAGTAGTGGACTTATAGAGAGAGAGCAGCAAGATTTTTTAGCTTTGCAATATACGAACGAGAAGCGATGAGAAAATTGGGATCTGGCTGGCAACTAGTGGCTTTGTTAGTAATATTTAAGCTGGGGGGTGCTGATTTGACGATTTTGTCCTTCTATCTTTTGTGGTTACTGATTTTAATTTTCTATGATTACTACTAATTAAAGCAAACAGAAGACATCCTGTTCAATAAGAACATTAATTCTTGTCTAGCTTCTTATGGCAAACACATTAATAAGCTTTTTTTTCGTAAACTTAATAAGCTTCTAATGATTAAGAACCTTTTTACCAAAATTTATATGGATTTGTAGCACAACTAATAATTAAAATTTATACTCCATTCGTTTCATATTAGTTGCTATTGTAAGTTAAATATTTTGCTTCATTTTAGTTGTCATTTTTATTTTAAATATATTTTTTAATATAAAATGACTTTGTTTATCCATAATTAAATAAATACAGTATTAAATGGTTTGGAATTCGAATAGTCAATCAAGGTAATATGTATGAAATATTGTACAATAACAACTAATATGAAAGAGAAGGAATAATAAACTAGGAAAAAACATATAATTTACATATGTATATCAAACAGATGGTCGAAGTTAATGAATATTTTTTCCTTATAGTTGTATCTATTTATAACTTTTTATCTATGAAATAATTTTCATAATTTTTGGAGTAATTTGATTTCATCAAATGTTACCATAGGAATAGTTTAAGAATTAATGTAAATGAGGAAGGGCATGTTAGACATTTCAATTAGAAGTTAGTTTAATACCGGAAGATATTACCGAAGACGACAGCTTTTAGGGGAACGTGGGTCATTGACAGTGTTTTGTTCTGTCGGTGGAGAGAAATATCATATTTGGACAAATTTTCAATTATTCAATTAATTTTAGTGTTTTACCACACAATTAATTTAGAAACTTGGAATACAAATTGCACAAAAACAAATTAATGTATATTGTATTTTGCAATACGAAAATTATAGTGGATAGATTATCAATAAAAAATACAGAATTAACCAGAACACAATTTTATCAGGATTATATAATAGTAAACTAAAAGATATTGGTCTAAAACTCAATCAAAAAGTAAAAGATCATATTTCAAAATTAGTCGGTCGATGTATATAATATAGAGGGTTAGTAAAGAGTCTTTGTCAACATGAACATTATTAATTTCATATTATTACGTATATTTCATATGTATGTTCTCATTAGATTATTTGTCTGTTGAATGAATACTTTATTAGTCGTCAAAGTAACAAAAGTTCTTTACATGGCCGACACTTTTAAGACCAATCGTAAATTTTAAACTCTTGCATTTGGTGTAGTTAAACTCGTCAAGCTCTTAATTAAATTTTAACAATAGACCTCGTCAGAGAAGAGTACTCACAACATAACTTGAATTCACAGCCCTAAAAACAATGTTTGTTATGTTCTTCTCTAATCATAAATCAAAGACAAACCCTTGAAAAGATTTCAAACTTTTCTTTCAAGTAACGTCTCTGTTTCGTCTTTAGTTCCGACGAGTGTGGTTCTCCTTCTCATCTGAAACTCTACTACTTCCACTTGCCCTAGCCGCATTACTAACTGATTCACCGCCACTTTGATCAGTGTTTCTTTCTCTCAGCAAGTTACTGCCATTAGAAGACGCTGACCTCATTGCCCTTGGAAGCTTTAGTTTGATGCTATTAGACTCTCCCGACTCTCTATTTTCTGGCTTTTTTGTTGCTTCCAAGTCCAAAGCTACTGGATTAGTTTCTTCCTGGGATGAAGCTTGTGGTGGTGGTGGACCTACTACAGGAACAAGCTGAAGTACAGTCTTCTTCCATTTCTTTCTTTGGCTTGGCCTTGGCACATGTGACTTACCCTGAAACCAATTTCATCTTATTAGGATGTTAAAATGTTGAAATGATCATTACAATGGAGACTCTATAGAGTTTTACCGTAGTGTTTCCAATGTCCGACAGAGGTTTTCTTCTTCTTCTGGTTCCTGCATTATCATTGGTGTCCTTCTCTGGCTTGTTAGCAAGAGCGTTCTGTAGCAGCATAGCTCCACGTGAAGCAAGGTCTTTCTCCTTTTCATCAGATTCTTGCGAGTTTTCACTGTTTTCCAAAGCCTCTAATTCGGAAATGGAGTTATTCTCCTTTCCGTCTGCGTTTCTGTTAGAGCATTTCACTGAAGAACATCCGCATGACGGACCACATGATCCCTTTGTAGCTCGACATTGACACTTCATTGTCTTGCAAGAAGAGCTCTTACTGCAAGTACAACAACATACTTCAGACGGTGATGTGGATTTCATTGCATCATCTAAAGGAGCTTCCGAGTTCTCTTCATATGAACTCCTCATGACCACACTTGAGCGCCGTCTTCCCACTTTGAAGGTTCGTTTCTTATTCTGTTTTATAACTGATTCCTGCTCCGACTCACGCTCTGATTCATGTTCAGGTTTCCATTCATCATCAAAATCTGGATCTTCCCGTTCATGCTCCGAGTCTTCAGAATCAGAAGTATCCATGTCCTCAAGAACTAAAGTGGAGTTACGGATTTCCTGCCTTTGTAACCCATGCTCTTTGTTTAGGTTCTCCTCTGCAGACCGTTTCTTCAGTGCAGAGGTCTGCAAGATGGAATGACAATGGATTGATATGCTGAATTTCAGCTAGAAGGATAGGAAATCAACTGTCTGATAAAACAAGAGTAGTAGATGTTTTCTTTTTACCTGTGTTTTCACCTGATGCACGAGATCTGCTTTCTGGATCTCCATGTATCTAACATAACTGCTAAACTTTACTATTTTTTCTTTCAGGTCTTTAATAAGGACATCCTTTTCTCTGCAGTCTGCCTCCTTATCTCGGGCAATACACCTTCAAAGATAAAAAGGAAGGAAAGAAGAATGTAGGATAAGTTATGCATCATAATTTGAAGATGGTCCTGAAAGAAGCAACATATTACCAAAAGCTTCAGTCACTAAGCGAGATTATTACCTTGCAGTTGATGCCAAATTGAATAGATAGTTCATAATACTCTTTGCATCACCTAGTGTTCGAACTTGGTTCCACCTCCCTCTTCCACCAAAAACACGCTCACGTTCCTCTGCTTCAGATAATTGTGACGCCATGGAGACGAGAGTGTTTGAAGAGGTCGCAAGCATATTCTCAAGGGCAAAAATTCTTGAGTTTCTTGCACCCGGAGACATGGTGTCACCATGAACACTGCTTTGGCCACCGAAAATTACATTATAAATTTGTACTGGTGTATGAAAAAATCTGTGTCTTGTGTCTTGTCCAGATCACTCACCTTATTTTGGCATTCTTGAGCAACTCGTTTTCTTCCCTTAGTCTTGCAACTTCTTTGGCCATTCTTGCTCTCCTGAGTTATAGACAGTGTTGTTTGAGACAGTTTAGTAATAATTCATCGTTATAGGAATCATGAAACACTTTTTGTCAGGCCAATAAGCTGTAAAACAAACACAGATAAAAGACATACTCTTCCATTTGCCTCTCATATTCAGAACGCACTTCATGAACCCGAACAGTAACTTCAATCTCATGCTCAATTGCTTGCATCAATGCCTGCAAATGGAATCAGTTTTGAGTTTATAAAAAGAGTTACATTAACTAACTAACCAGTACAATCACCAAAATTTCTAAATCTAGTCAGTAGCTGGAAAAACAAAGCATCGGGTTCATATAATTTGGTGAGTATTACCTGAGTTCCAGGACCATTTACACTTGCCCCACCTGCATATATAATAGGACACATAGTTAGTAGCTTATACCAGACATATAAACAAAGTATTATCAGATAATGTTATACAAAAATCCTCACTTAATGCCTCGCGTGCAGATGTTTTTCGAGTTTCTAAAAGCTCTTTGAGTCTTTTTGTCGCCTGAGATGCCTCTTCTGTCTTTCTTTGTAAAACCTGTCAAAAACCACAGATTTTTAGTAGCCATGATAACAGAATACATTGATACGACTGGTCTGGAGGTCCATAAATGTCTGCTCACCAGTTTCTGTTTCTGATTCAAAGCCATTAGTTTGTGCATCTCATACTCATTTCTCCTTCCCTCTTTTTTGAGCTGGTCATGGAAGCAAAGATTAAAATTAGCTACAATGCGGTATTCAGTACACCCAAGATTTTTGGATACCTTAGTCAAAATGTCTAGAAAAAACTACTTTCAGACTTTCGCGTCAAAGAAGTTACAAGCACTAGTCATGTTTGACTCCAAATGACTAGCGACTAATGACTAAGAATATGATGCATGTCTAACTAGTCGTTATAGGACCAAGACACAGCCTCCACTCATCTAGACGAATAATAATTAAATACTAAGTAAAGATTCAAATATACCTGCATGACTTCCTTCTCCCTCGAAGCCTTCCAAGCCCTGAACTGTTCTGACTCTTGCTTAATCTTATGCTGCAGTTGCACCTGAAATTCCAATCAAATCAGATTAGCAAAAAGTATGATATATAATCAAACCAGATTAGCAAAATCTCGTAACTGAGGACACTAAAAGAAAATAACACCTTCTGGGATTTGATCCTGTGTATTTCATCCTGCAGTTTTCTTGCTGCGTCGTCACTTTTCTGCTTTTGCCTCAAGAGCTGAGCTTGTGCATCTTGTTTTTTCTTCAGCACAGAAACCTAGAGAATCATAATACCAGCATAATGAAAATTATTTGTTTGTAAAATGAGAGTATAGCTGATGATAGAAACACGAGTTACCTGAGATTCAAGCGTATTCAATTTCTGAAGATACTCTTCCTTCAGTTTCTGGGCACCATCTCCTGGGGCAGATGGTATGCTTGCAAGGTTCTGTCTCAAACCTTCAATTTCTCTCTGCCAATGTATGTGATTTTTATCAAATTCAAGTCCATAAATTTAAATTTAAATTAAAATACAATATAAATCACAGAACACTAACCTGCAAAGCTCTTTTTTCCTGTTCTAATTCGTGAACTTTTTTCTCATAATGTTGTTTGAGAACAGATGTACCACCACTTGAAAAATGCTTCATTTCAGCCTTCATGGATACATTGAATTATCATCAAGTTAGTAAGCATATTATCTTAAGAAAATAGATAAAAAGCAAAAAGGATTACATTCCAAAATGTAAAATTACCTCCTTTTCTTCAAGCTTCTTATCCAATTCCTTTAGCTCCATATCCAGCTTTTCCTGAAGTGAGCAATGTTCAAGCTCTTTTTCTTGAAATTCCATTTCATCTGCACACAAGAAAACAAACAAACCAAAAACTCAAACAGAATTCTTAAATATCATATCATCTCATCAATTTAGACATACTAATAATGTTTTTATGTAACTCAAGCATACTAAGGAATAGTTAAATTACTCACCCGTGACATCAATCACTTTGTCTTCAAAATCTGACGACTCATTAGATGAAGGGAACAAGACATTATTCGAACGAGGTCCATCATCATAGGAATCAACAGAATCCGCATACTGGCAACTATTAGACTTCTTCAAGCTTTTAACATGCAACAGCTCTCCTTCTAGTTCTTGAATCTTCAACACATACTTCTTCATCAAACTGACATCCTGAAAGAATAAGCGCTTTAGTAAAAGAAAGATGGCCTGGGACAGACTTTAGCTAAGGAATTATAAAGGACATCATACCCCGTCCTGGCAAGATTCAATCTCATCAATGGATCTACCATTGCGGATAGATTCAAGTGTCATTAGAAGCTTGTCCTTCACAACCTGAAGGGATAAAATAAAGTGTTGAGCACTAAATGTCATACAAGTTTGATCAGAACTAATGAGTAAAAGGAAAAACCTGAGCATCATAAGCACGCTTTGAGAAATGCTCACAAGAGACTCTACGTTCTTGAAGTTCATTTTGTAGCTCACGATTGCTTGCCTCAAGCAGTGATATTTTATGCTTCAGAATCTAATAGAGTTTATATAAGTTAGATACTAAAACATGTAACTAGCATCAAATGCAAGTATTTGTGTTAGATTAGATTGAATACCTGAAGCTCATCAAAAGCACCACTATCACCCCGATAGAACAGGAGTTCTGTCTGCAGCTGCTCAATTTGGCTCCGCATTCTTTGCATTTGTGCGGTTGCTGGGTCTCTATTGATCTAAACATTGCAAAAAAATGATAAATAGGTAAACCAATACAATGAAAAAGATCGTTGAAAAATTCATATTAGAAGCAAGACATAACATATTCTTACCACTGCCTTGTTTTGAATATTACGTGCACGATTTGCATACTTGAGCGTATTTAATGTCTCCTCAGCATTTGTATCAGCTGGACTTACACAAGCTGCATCGGAGAAGATATATAATTACATGAAAACTTAGAAATTCAAGAATGAATTGTTGAAACAATCTAGGAAAAGAGAAAATCGTACCAATCATCACGGTTTTGCTATTGCCACCAAGGGAATCCTAAATTACAGATTATTACCATTAGTTTTTCTTCTTTAAAACTGATATACAAGGACGTAAGGAACTTTGATACCTGTAGCAAACGAGTTAACTTGCTGTCCCGGTAAGGAACGTGCCCTCCTTCCTTTCTCTTTTTCTCATCTCCTAGTGCACTGATTACATTTCCAAGCGCTAGAAGACCTTTATTGATGTGAATACCTATGTAAACATATAGAAAATAAATCAGAGTTTTATTTAGTCTCTCTTAAGAAAACAAGAAGAGTAATAACCAGAAGTATGAGATAACCTTCTTTTAAGCGCATCCCATCGGCTCCGGTTCGTTTTGCACGTTCTGACCCCGCTAAGTCAACCAGATGAAGTTTTGCGCATAATATATCTTCACCTCCATCTTCAGTTGTAGAAGAACCGCTGGAATTCTTCTTTTGTTCCAGAGTGATTGTGAAGATTGCATGGGACCGACTAGAAAACAACAAACGAACATTTCATTAGCTTGCAGAAACTTAATGGATCAGCCACATTACTTCTAGAAAATATCTATGTAAATATAAACATAATGAAATCACTTTAAAAAAAATGAATTTACCTAGATTGGCTATTCATGTTTGTGCTGCCAGTAGCTCGACACAAAGAACCTCTTGCTAGATATGAGCCCATTTCCTCTTTCGTCTTCACTTCTGCCTCAGTAACGCCAGCCAAAGTTATTCCTCCACTGACAGTTTCTCTTATTTGAATTGGCGCTTTTGAGAGGGCAACATGCTTTGCCTGAGCCCCACTGTCAATTTTAAGGAGGGCCGACGAATTTGAGTCAAGCAAATCGAAAACTTCTTCCTTAAAGATCTGCATCATAGAGGTAAGAATTAGAAGTGAAATTCGCAAACCAGATTTCAAATAACGAGCTCAAAAGACTCTCTGACCTCAATAAATGATACGCGTATCAATAGTTCGGATGAATCTTTGGTTGTCTCCACTCTTCTAAATATATCTTCCATCACTTTTGGTATAATGCCACCATTTGTTCCATCTCCACTGTAATTAGTACCCATGGTATATGTTTTACCTGAACCAGTCTTTAAATCACAACAAACAAAAAGCAATGAATTTGATGGGTCTAACAAAAATATCATAGCTCTAAAGAATTGAAGGGTTGAGAGAAGAATGTGAATTCAAACCTGGCCATAGGCTAAAACAGTAGCATTATATCCTCTGAATAATGCCTCCACAAGTGGAGCAACACAATGATCGTAGATCTCCAAACATGGGTAGCCAGCATTTCCAAATACGAAATCGTATGTAAAAGAATGCGAACCTATATGAACCTGTTCAATGCAAATGAGATACCAACAAAAATGAGTTCTCGTACCTACAATTATAAGTTTACTAAGAGGATTCATGAGGAAACTTTGATTAAAGTGTAACTCCAAACACAAATATTTTCACATCCTCTTTCAGCAAAACCTTGAAATTATCCAATTCATGCATAAATATAATCTCCGAAAGGAGCAAATCAGCTCTGTGTGAGACTCAATCCCACATATTACAGCCTCCATTTCTACATTAGGATCGAATTACCCCATGAAGAAATCTCAGAAAAGAGAAGTGAACGCGATTTCTTCCGGTTGAATAATACCTGTGGCTCCTTAGGAGCAACGGTGATACAATCGGTGCATCCGTTCAGAAGCTCCGGCGTAATCAACGGACGTATGTTGACTGCAACCCTAACGCACTCTGTGCTCTCCATATCCTACAGCTCCAATGCAGAAACCCTCGTTAGAAACAGAACCACCTCCTACGACAGAAGCAAAAAAACCCAATCACCACCACGATGAAGTAGATCAAAATCCAGGAAGGGAGGCGCTGGGAATTTTCGAGCAGAAAATTTTCAGGAAATGCGAAACATGAGGGATTTTTGAGATTTCAAATTTTGAGGACAGAGAAAGAGAGGAAAACTCTTTTTTATATATTTTGAGAGGTCGATAATGAGAAAAACCAGAAACGCAAAATTAAACTATTATGGAATCAAAATACCGCCGCTCAGGTCCGAATTCAAATTTCTTTGCGACCGTTACCCACGTGACATTCACGTGTCCCAACAAATTTAAAGGCCCATTAGTTTATTTCAGATTATGTCAAGCCCATTTTTTATTATGGGCCTATATTGCTCATCGCTCTGAAGTGAGTGACGAAACGAGAAAGACTGGTTGACAAAAGAGCTCAGAAATCAGAAATGGTGACTCTAGTTTCGAATTGAACTTAGGGGAGAGGTTTTAAGGTTTTAAAGGAACAAATAATGGAGAATAATGGCGATTTGGAGCAGGCTCTGCAGGATGGAGATATCTTCAGACAGCTCAATGCTCTCATCGTTGCTCATCTTCGTCACCACAATCTTTCACAAGTATGCTTTTGCTCTTGTTCTTCTTCTTAAATACAATTATATATCATCCATCAATATAAGGCAGTTTGATTTGAGTTTTCTGGGTCTGTATAAAGTGGGTGACTTTGAAATTCAATCACGTACAGTTCGTTTGGTTTTGAAATCTTGCTGAAGCCTCTTTAGTTCTAGATTAAAACATGTCTTCTTTTGATATTATTATTTAAAGTATGAGGTTTTAGAAGAGTAATTAGGTGGTCAAGTTTGAGTTACTGTTAATTGTCTCAAGTTTTGATTTTGAGATTTTAAAATTTTAGGCAGCAAGTGCGGTTGCTTCAGCAACAATGACACCATTGAGTATTGAGGCTCCTCCTAACCGTCTTCTGGAGCTTGTTGCAAAGGTTATTGATTTTTTCTATCTTCCACTCTTAAAAATGTCTCCTTGAGTGTATGAGATGCGTGGTTCTCTGTGCCAAAATCAGAAGAAATATTTGGTTCTGAGTTGAAAACAGGGTCTTGCAGCGGAGAACAACGGGACACTGAGAGGTTTTTCTTCATCAATCTTGCTGCCCACGTCTTATGGATCAATCACTGCTCCTCGAACAGCTTCTATCGACTTCAGGTTATGTCCGTTTTTATCTAATGAGTAACAATGTTTCTTAATAGATGACATAAAACTGGCAAACTGCTTATCATCTAAAAAAGTTTTGGACTTTTCCAACTAGTATTACTCATGTGAAGGGCTCATCAAAGACTCCCCCGAAGCATGAATCGAAGACACTGTCAGAGCACAAGGTATGGATGTGCATTATTCAAGTCTCAATGTACACAACTTCATCTAGCCCTTGATCATGATATATTCAAGATTTTAAACTTTTTGCTGATAGCTTATGACTTTGTAGAGCGTAGTTAGGTGTGCAAGATTTAGTCCTGATGGAATGTTTTTTGCAACTGGTGGTGCAGACACATCTATTAAGCTTTTTGAGGTAATTAACGTTTTTCGTAGTTTCTACCTTATTTTCTTAAGCATCATCAAAAATTGATAGTTGTGTGGATTTTCTGTGTTGTTTCTTTGAGGTGCCAAAAGTAAAACAGATGGTTTCAGGAGATACTCAAGCTCGACCATTAATACGGACATTTTATGATCATGCTGAAGTAAGCCTTTCCTTTTCTCAATCTTTTTTACCACTTTCCTTTCGACGTTTTTGTATCTCTTATTCTCGTGACAATCATTTTCAGCAAATAAACGATCTTGATTTCCACCCTCGAAGTACAATCTTAATATCTAGTGCCAAAGACAACTGTATAAAGTATCTATTCTCATTTCCATTTCTCTACCTAATGAATTTTCATTGATAAGGAAACAAGTTTGTGTTCATCTCCTTTTTGAATCTTTTCTAATGACTTCAATAGGTTCTTCGACTTCTCCAAAACCACAGCTAAACGAGCATTCAAAGTTTTTCAGGTAGAGATCATGGTTGTTATCAGTTTCTGCCTCACTACATGGTGAAAAATACCGCATATCTTCAAACCGTTAACTCTTAGTTCTGTAGGATACCCATAACGTGCGTTCTGTATCTTTTCATCCGTCGGGAGAGTTTCTTCTTGCAGGTGATTATCTATTGTAGAGATCATCATGTGAAACTTTTTTTGCTCTCTAAATTTAAACAATGACCCAGGTGGGAATCTTTTCAGTATATTGTGGAACTGAAAACTTGGCTTTTGCAGGAACTGATCATCCGATTCCACATCTCTATGATGTAACCACATATCAGTGCTTTCTTCCTTCAAATGCCCCAGATAGTGGAGTAAATGGAGCTATTAATCAGGTACATTTTAAGTGATCAGACCATTTTTTTGTGCTTTCTATAATCACTCTTGTGATGATCATATGAACTCGTGGCTGTGAAATTCCTGATATTTTCAGGTACGATATTCTTCCACGGGATCCATCTACGTTACAGCCTCAAAGGATGGAGCTATTCGACTCTTTGACGGCATTAGTGCAAAGTGTGTACGCTCCATTAGTGGTGCACATGGAAAATCAGAGGTCACAAGCGCAATGTTTACTAGAGATCAAAGGTAGAAAGAAGATTCAATCCATTTTTCTCTGAGAAATTTTCAATAGTTCTTGGCAGAACAATTGATTGCTCATACGGCTTTATAGGTTTGTTCTCTCGTCCGGTAAAGATTCTACAGTTAAGTTATGGGATATTAGTTCAGGTCGGATGGTAAAGGAATATCTTGGAGCAAAGCGGATAAAACTGCGGTCTCAGGTGATAGATTCTCTCAACCTTTTGAGACAAATATATTCACTCTGTCGCACTAATGGGTTTTCGTTGTTGTGTTTGCACAGGCAATCTTTAACGACACTGAAGAGTTTGTTATCTCCATAGATGAAGCAAACAATGAGGTAGTTACTTGGGACGCTAGAACAGCAGAAAAAGTGGCAAAGTGGCCTTCGAACCATAGTGGTGCACCACGGTGGATCGAGCACTCACCTACTGACTCAGTCTTTGTTACTTGTGGAACAGACAGATCAGTCCGGTTCTGGAAGGAATCCGTGTAGGGGACAATCCGATTGATGAAAGTTGTGTTTTTATTTTCTTAAAACAAAAATCTCATACATAAAAATTTTAAATGATATAAACGCTCTGAAGATACCATGACAAATTAAAAAACGCTGTGGAGATAGATTTGCTTATGAGATTGTTCTTTGCAGAGTTGATTTGTCTATATTGCTTTGTGGAAGACGCAAGTAATTTTCCAGGTCACTGCATTAGAGCAAAAACAAAGCAGGTCAGCTTCAGAATTAGAACTAGAGATACGGCTGAGTTTTGTTTCAGTTGGGAAACTTACTCATGGCTTGGATAGTCCTCCTTCTGTCGGCGGTTATAAACTTGGTCGGCGGTCTAACGTTCTTAGTTGGTCCACAGATGTACTGTTGTCTAGGTCCCTTGAACATGAAGTTTACTGCCATCCGAGCAGTCCTATTTGAGGTACCAGCTTGACCAACGGTTATCTGGAATGAACTATCTATACCGGGTTTTAAGACACCGCCTTTGCAGCAACTAGCGATATGCTGATTGTAAGGAGTTCCAGGAAACAAAACGACAACTGTTGGTTTACGGACGCAGGAGTGCGGGATGAATCCTTTGAACTTGGAACAATCTCCTTGCTCTGTGGTTTGTGCACCAACCATGCTCCAAATTACTTCTTTCTTGGTCCATCTCCAGCCCATTGTCCATCCCGGTGAAGGAATTGAACGTTTTTATTGGTTATTGGAGACTGTAACTCCAGCCTGAGATGCATTCAGACTTAGTCTTGAACTTAAAGCATATCATATCTCTGCAGTTTGGTAATACAGAAGAAGATGATAAAGTACTTACAACGTAGCCATCAGGCGTCCAGTTCATGAGATCCCATTTGATCGTGATGTTTCCATTGTTGCTGCTGAGAGCTTCTGCAAAACAATAACACAAAGGACATTATAAGTTTTATAAAGAGATAAACAGAGAATCGTGTAGCCGGAGAGAACGGTAAGAGATCTTCTACTTATTCAGACAGTAACCTGAAGAAGTGAAGCAGGAAAAGGAAACCAAAAGGACTATAATGGCGGATAAGAGAGACTCCATTCTCGTGCTTCGGAAGTAAAGAGAGAGAGGAAGACTTCATAAGTAGAAAGATCAAAGTAAAGACCTTTGACTTCAACAAGTGGGAACACATGTGGTGCAAAATGGACCTGCCTTTATCACCGGGATTAACTGATGATACTTTCATTAATCATAATTAACAAAATTAGTTTGATCCTTTACAACTAAACTCGAGAGTACACGAGAAGCATTTTCAAATAACCAAAGCAACTTTCATTATATCTCTGATTCTTGAGCCAAAAGCATGAAGTGTCTGTATTCTGTAAACAATACACTGAGACGAACCAAAACAATTATTGGGGCTATTTTGCTCGTGATCAAGGAAAAAGATGAGTATTCCAGACAATAATCATAGGAAAAAAGAACAAAGACTTCGAAAGATGATCAGCATCACATTCTACGTCTCATCTTATTGTGGGGTTTCTTAACAAAACTCATATTGATCTGCTTGAGTCGTTTCTTCTTCCTCGCGGTTTTCTCAGGCAAAGTCTCCCTCTTCTTCACATCACTATCCACTTGCTTAGTCTTCTTTTTCAAAAATCGAGGATCAATTCTGTATTCCTTAGGACTAACAGCAATACCTTTCTTAGCTGCTTCTTTGTACAAACCATTAGCTCTAGTTAGCTGGTTATTCGCACACATTTTCCCCATCAACAAATCATAAGTCTTGATCCCTGGTTTGCATCCATCTGCTTTCATGTTTTTGAACACACTCATCGCATGCTCAAGCCTCTCAATCCCACACAATATCTTGAGAAACCCGTAATACTCTTTCTTATTCAATGACTCACCGTATCCAGCTGATTTCATCTTATCGATCATTTCGTCTCCTTCACCGATTCTAGCTGCTTGATATAAACTCCTAATCAGAACAAGGTAAGTTTCAGCATCTGGTTGACAACCCCATTCACCCATCCTCCCAAACAATTTCATCGCATCCTCGGTTCTTCTAATTTTACAAAGATTGTTAATCAACACATTGAAAGTCTCTGTATTTCTTGGCACTCCACGAAACTCCATTTCGAGCAAAACCTTCTCTACTTCAGGTTGAAGCTTGAAAGGATCTTTCTTCCTACAAAGCTTACAAACACAATCAAGCATCATGTTATACGCTTTGGTTCCTATCTCGAATCCTCCTCTAGACATTTCACCAGCTAACCTAGTTGCTTCATCGAGTTTTTCAGCTTCACACCAACCACTAATCAACAAATCGCAAATATTTTCATCAGGAAATATATCATTAGCAGTGTTCTTCACCATCTTCTCTGCGTAGCTCGCGTGCCCTTTTTCACAGAGCTTCTTTACAACCAAAGTAAGCGATTCTTTGTCTCGTTTTAGCCCATAATCGTTCTCCATATTCTCGAAAAAATCAACGACCTGCTTAGGTCGACCAGCTCGAACCAGCCTGTCAATCGCAGACTCTAGTGTTTTGGCTCCAACGATACCTTTGTACTTGGATAACAACTCTTGCATTCCTTTGAAGTCCCTCCGACGACCGAAGTAATCGACGAAAAACGAAACTGTTTCATCACTATGAGAGAAGCCAGAGTTCGAATCTAACCACTCGTTAAAACCTAATGCCGCTCGACCAGCTGCAGGGGAGAGATTGAGTGTTTGGAGAATCAAATCATTACTCGGAGTAACGTGGGAGAAGCTTAAATGGAATCTCTGCGAAATGGAGTGAGGATCAGTTTCTGGATTCCCAGTGAGCTCCTTCGAGAAAGAGAGAGCGATCTGATTTGAATCTAGAGTTTCCAATTCCGCATTTGTTTCGGATGAGAAGAATCTAGGAGGAAATGTCAAGAATATGGGAGAACGGGAAGCCGGAAGAGGAGAAAACGATAGTTTAGATGAAATGAAACGGGACTGCGATTGAAGAGTATTTTCGGAGGAAAGAGAGACGAAGCCGCGAAGGAGTAGTCGCCGGAGCTGCTGAGACGGTAACGGCGGCGGCATTTCTGATTAAGTGAATGAGAGTAAGAGAAACGGAGAGGAAAGAAAACAACGGAAGTAGAATCAAAAACCCTAGTCCCGGAATTTGGAACATCATGAATATTGGGCTTCTCTTTGGGCCGTAAATTATTTGAGCCCTTTTGTAATCTTTATATAAATTGCTTTTTAACCAAGTCATGTAGTGACAGAAAGAAAAAAACTAAGTCATGCTTGTTGCATGACATTTTTAGAAGTTGAATTCCATTGTTAATTATTAATATGTAGAATCTACTAATCTAGTAAATGAGAATGAAGTATGTTATGGTGAGAAGAAACTGTACATTCAATTGCGTCTAAAGTATTTGAATTGTTAATTGCACAATTATCGGCTAGTTTCACTTATGTCAGTCAAAACTTGAACTCTTAAAAATGACACTAAAATCAGAATTTACAGGTTCTATCTACAGAGCGTGAGTATCAGAGACAACATGTCAAGTGAGACGATCCACATGAAATATTATTATGGTGCATATTTGATGAACCAGACAACATAAATATTATTATGGTACATTTAGTCTAACGTCAATTTCTTTTTCTTTTTTGGTTTGGCCCGAACCAAAATATCCAACACATAGACCCACTGTTCTATACAATTGGTGTTTAAAAAATTCTTCCTTTAATATGAACCAGCTTTACATATTAACCTAATTTATTTGGTTATACATGAGCTATATCTCATTCAAAGATATAATTTATACTTATTATTGCATCTTTTTATAAGCTATCTAATTTCACAAGTGTATAGACTACATGGACCCTCAAATTACGACAGATGCATGTAAGCTATAAGGAATTACTCCAAGTAATCTATTATAGTGAGATAACAAAATGTATTTAGTGTCGTGAAAAAGTCTATGAAAAATTGAAGAATCAGTCGATTTGAGTATGAGGTTTAGATGGATCAACATGTTGGTCTTTGCTTTCCTTTCGAAGAGAATAAAAATAAATGGCAATGCAAATTTTTTTTTGTAAAAGGTTTATAAGAATTTGTATACTATAAATAAAAACTTCTTCGAAAGAAAACAATAATTGAAAAAGATATTAGAAAAAAAACAAAAAGAATTGCATGCCTAAGTGAATTAATTATGTGAAAATGAAATAAAGTGGACCTGTTTTTTTTCTTCCTCTCTTAACTTTGAAGCATGCTGGTGATGAAAAGGAAGTATATAATCATATGGACCATATATTAATATATATATATATATATATATATATAAGTAAATTATCTCTTGCCACTAAAATATTCTAAATATTCTCTTAAGCAATTTCAAACTTCCTCTAACTCTGATATATTTCATTGAATTATATATGTAAGATAATTAAGTACTGCTTGTAATAATACCTCAATCATATGATGCCCCTTAGGAGTTAAATATAGGATTTGTGGGATGATTTCTTTTTGTTAAACGATTTGTGAGATTTATATTCATTTGTTACATAAAAGAACGTTTTCATATGGTAACCAAAAATCTTTCTCCCATTTGAATATATTTGTGATCAACCTCTCAATCCCTTTAACATAAAAGAAATCTCCTGTCCCTATTTTCTTTATCAAAAATAACATAACCAATCTCAATAACTTTTCTTAGAAATTATTTAATTTACATATGATCACATTCTCACTCTCATATTTAAATTTCAATCTCAATATTTTTTTTCCCTAAACTTATTTTATTTATATACGATCACATGCTCACTTTGGTACAATTTGTAATATATATAAAGCATTACAAGAAAGCAGTCAATTTTCAACAAACTAAACTTACGATAAAGATAAATCTACGATTTTGATATATAAGATAAAAGACAATATATATTACTAGTTTCTTAAATTACCTAAAACTAAGTAGAAGTGGTCGCTGGATAAAGTTGAAGTTTATTCTTCCAAAAACAAAAATAGTAATGGAAATTTGAAGAAGACATTTATATTGTTTTCGTTAAGCATTATTATGAATAAATATACTTATAAGTAATAAATTTTATGACAGATTTTCATCAGACGATTACATGAATAGTTATATTCTCTGACAGATTTGAGAACTATCCATCGAGAAAATCTAGCAAATAAAAAAAACGTTAGATTTCCAACATATAATTGTGATGGTCCAACCTTGAAAATCACCATATTTAATACTATCTAACAAAGATCAAATGGCAAATATATCCATAAACTTAACAAATGAGTGGCCATAAACAAAGGTTTTGTAAGAAAGATCAGAAGCTATAGAGGACCAGCCAAAAAGGAAAATAAGTTATGTTATTGAAAAGCAATAAATTAAAATGAAAGGAGGAAAATGGCCCTACAAGTTGGAGAGATTGGAGATAGGGATCAGTGCTTGACTGCAATTCAGTTGCTGTCTTAACTGCTTCTCTTCTTTCACTTTCCTTCTCTGACCCTCCAATCCCAATACTCTCCATCATCTCTACTTATTAATTCTCCTTTTTTCTTTTAGTATTTTTTGTTTTTGTGTTATTATATTATATGATTATGAACTCGAAGGTATAAAAGACCAGCTCCATCGGCAATTCTTAACTGCGTATTAGACTCAAAAAAATTATTAAAATAATATAAAGTAGGAAAGAAATAGAGAAACGGTTCTTGATTTAGAGACTTAGGAAACCTATATATATATTTATTAAGCGATCAAAACTCTATATGTAATCATCTGATTAGACAAAAAAAATTTTAAAAAAAAATTAAATAAAAAGTTAAATTCTTGTAAAAGTATTAATATATTATTAACATGTGTCAATATTATATACCATATATTAAATATGACATATACCAAACGTTCCTATAGTGTTAAGAAAGTTATGGGGATAGGTGTTTGTGAAGTTTTCAATGGGGCTTAATTCAAATAAGTTAGATATATATATATATATATATGAATATATAATATATGATTTGATCCTAAAATATTGATAAGTAAAAGAGTTTTTAATTTAATAGTCATATTTTGCATTAAAAATGAGGTAATCGCATTGAAACTTCCATACATTTGGAAAATTCAGATTTAATTAGAACTATTTTTCTAATACAAAATTTTAGAATTGTATAAATTTGTGATCTTTTTTAAAAAAAATTGTTTGATCTAGTTAAATACCGTACATGTAAAGCTCTAAACCGTATATCATTAAAGTAATTTGATCATTTTAAACGAAATTTATAATGAAGAGAAATCACTTTGTAGATTTACTTGAAAGAATAAGAGGGATATACATATACATACGCACATAATATATCTATGTATACAAAAGATAGAACAAACCATAATCTGTAACAAATTAAAGCAGGTTCTTAAAAAACCAAGTATATAACTAGGAAATATAGACATTCAGTATATATCGAAAACGTTAAAAATTGTTTTATTTCTTTGAATTATTAAGCGTTTTACATGCATCATTGATTCATTGCAAGCTTCGATCTAAATGTAATGTATCACCCTCATCACTCACAAACACAGTAATGTGAATGTACGGAGAAATATAATATGATCACATTTATTAGCTCTCTTAGTGAATTCAGACGTGTGTCGAATAATTGAAGACACGAGCAATATCTTTGAATTTTGATTTTTGAATCAAATTAAAGTCAGCAAATACGGAGATGATCATGAAAACGCTAGCTATCTCAACTAATTTTCCTTATACATATATTATAACTTCTTATGCATGTATTTATATGTTACACATTATTGTGGGTGTGTATATAGATGCACATGAGGCTAGGGTTTGGCATGCATTATATATTGCCGTGCGTCTAGGCGTCTAGACATTGTTACAGCAACCTATCTACATTTCTTATTTTCTATTTCTATATACAATATGCTTTTTTATAAATAATGTTCTCATCATGTTACATTATACAAGACTGATAAGTTCGTACAAATATACGTAGGTTCAATTATACAAAACTGAATGATTGTGGACATAAAGTTATTTTAAACTTATTTTTTCTGACACGGGACAAGCAGCAACCTCTTCTGTTTCTTTCATTTTAATTTTTCGCAATGACTTTTCTAAACATATCAATTTTAAACATATATCACTATAAAATATATGGAAATATGTACGATTAATTGTATTCAAGTTATGACTTTTGTCTAAAATAAGAATAAAACTAGTGACTATATATATATGTACTAAATTTATATAGTAGCATTGCATATATATACATGGCTGATATAAACCATATATTATTATATTTTTGGAAAAAGAAAATAATTTCTCTTTAGCAACGCTGTTTAATAATTAACATTATTAAACTTTTCAGTTCTTATAATTATGTTCTAGCAAAAAGGTTGCGGATTAACAGGTTACGCATATATTGGGGTATATATAACTGTTGGTATGTTTTGGTCTCTCTCTCTC
>JAKUCM010001965.1:0-19567 GCA_023374145.1 Lepidium sativum
CATGGGTTTGGCCAAGAATCTAGATGTCAGCGCTGTGGGGGCAGACTCTGAATCATCCAATCATGCACTATATTGAATGCCCGCCAGCGGTTCAAGTATGGGATTTGTCGGCTATACATTCTCCTGTGGAGGGGGGGGGGGGGGTTTCCCGGGACGTTCTGTATGGTATAATATGGATTATTTGTTTTCGCAAACTATATACCACAGAGAGGCTGGTAGTTTTCCATGGATTATTTGGCACATTTGGAAAGCGAGGAATTGTTTCTGCTTTACACAAGTTGACACCGATCCTCGTACCATTTTGGATCGGGCCTATTCAGACTACAAGGAGTGGTCCCGCGATCCATGAGGTTCTTATGGCCCCCCGCAGACTATGGGTCTCTCGGAGTGATTCTATTAAATCACAAATAATATTTCCCAATACAGCCAATCTCAGTTTCACGGGCTATAAATGCTACGTGGACGCGTCCTGGAAGGATACTGATCCCTATACGGGGATTGGTTGGTTTTACTTTCCAGATTCGGTGGAGGGAATATGGTCGGGTTCAACACGCCTACATCGTTGTCTATCGGCGTTACACGCGAAGGTGGAGGCCGTCATTTGGGCCTTTGGCACGCTGGCGGAGCGTGAATTTCAAGACGTAGAGATCTCGACAGATTGTGAGACAGCATAGTCTATCTTTCAGCGACCAGAGGAAATGGTCGGCGTTCATACCACATCAGGAAGAGTTTCGAAGACTCAGGTCCCGGTTTTCTTCCTGTACTTTATCGGTTATTCCTAGACTTCTGAATTATAAGTCGGATGTTCTAGCTAAGTTAGGTAAGGTGTCAGGTTTGTAGTTCTGATGTTTATTTCCGTCTTTAACTTATTGTTGAAAAATAATAATAATAATAATAATAATAAATTTTAACAAACAAATAATTTAATAAATTTATTCAAAATTTGATAGTTTACCAAATATTTTTGTCTAGAAAGTTTTTAGGGATATCCGCATCAATATTTTAAGATAACAATATCTAATCAAATCAAATAAGTTTTATTGATGTTGACAATATTGAATATCCGGACAATTTGTTACTAGTTAGCTCGATTCTTTATACAAATAAATAGGAAAACGACCACTAAGAAAACTTACAAGCGCATAGACATGTATGATTATAAGGAATCATATATGTAAATCTTGGTATGACGAGAAAAATGATGATTATTGCATAGAAAAAATGGGTGATTATCTCCAAACAATATCTAAATCGAGAAAATTGAAAAAAACGATGTTTTTAAAATATATATTTGCATTTAAACTTTTATAAAATCATGATGAAAATATCTTTTAAATAACGCTATTCCTTTAATTTTTTTTTCTTTTTCTTTTTCTTTTTTCAACATGCTTATGCGAATTTAGAATATATATTCTATATTTTTATTGTATAGTACAAAATTCAGAACTTATATCCAACTGATTTCTCTATTTTCAACTGACCGCATAATATAAATTTAAAATTAGGTAGATTTTTTTTAAAAAATTTGAATATACATTTTGCACTTTCTTGTATAATCTATGAAAATTAAAATTTATATTTTATCAATTCTTTTAAGTTCTATCGACCGCATAATATAAACTTTTAATTAGGTAGATTTCTCACAAATTTTAGAATACAAATTTTACAATTTTTTGTATAGTTTACGAAAATCAGAATTTATATTTTACCGTAATCTCTATATTCAATGGACCGTATAACGTAACTTTTATGAACTTATGATATCAATATTTTCGATCAATATTCTGATTTTTATACTTTATTTTGTACAAGGGTAAATATGAAAGGACTAACAAATTTATTATTGAATAAAAAATCTGTTGTATTAAAACTTTATGTTAGATAAATGAAAGACGTATTTAAACAGGTAACAAAAATAGACATACATACTTATACACGTTTGTTTCAAGAAGGTTAGACTCCAAAAGGGAATATTTTGTCAAGTTTCTTACTTAAAAAAATTATTAAAAATAATAAAAAATGAAAGAAGATAAAATAGAGAGTCTCTTATTTAAGAGACTCACTCTTATTTATTTAGAGACTCTAAAGGCACATGGCTCTATTTGATTGAAGAATTTAAAATAAGAAAAAAAAAAACTTAAATTAAAATCTAAATTGTTATAAAAATATTAATATTTTATTAGGAAGAACTCCTAATTAGTATCTTCATAGATGGAGATGCTCTTAGAATTATTGCTAATTTTTAAGGGGTTTTAAGTTAATTAAATAAAAAATTTATTCGTTTTTAAAATTTAAACCTAAAAAAAATATCAACCTTTTTTTGTTAACTAAAAGTATATGCGTAACTGGAAGTGTTTTGTGTGTTGTATTAAACCTTCTTCCACGTGAGATGGTTTTTGTAAACCTTTCCTCTTGAAGATTGATGATGAATCAAATTTATGTTACTTGTGGTTTATGAAGACTAATTAGAAAAGAGTAGAAATTTATTGTTGATGAAGGCAAATATGTTTGAGTACATAGATTGGAATTTACTATTACTATTGAGGAGATAAATGTTATGATTTCAAAAGAGTACAAAATTGATCACAAAAAGGTTAAATGGAATTTAGTTATTTCCTTTCTAATTTGATAATTGATTCATAATTTCCTCCACTTTTTGTGAATACCGATCAACAGTTGAAAAATTTTATTGCTTGTTTGATGAGAACGTTTATGTTGAAATTGTATATAAGTTAACCGTGAAAATCAGAAAGATCAGAAAGATTTAAAGAATAAGGGTAAGGGGTAAAATATATGATGCTAAAGTTAATGATAATAATGATTTGTTGATGTATGTGAAACATTGGAGAATAAGGTCTTAATCATTGGATAGTTGATTCTTTGAATAAGGAACAAATTTTTTAAACAAAGATGCTTTAAAGGTAAGTGTGGAGATTTGTGCAATGAAGTATACTTCAAATACATGGTTACAAAGTGTGAAATTTTTTGGTAAAATACCAAAATACTTATATATGCTACAACAAGTTAATCATGATACACATACTAATTATGAAAGTGATTGTGACGGTAGATTCAAATACCTTTTGATATTGTTTTGTCAATCAATAAGAGAGTTCTACAAACTCATTTGCATGGTGATTGTAGTTGATGGAAATTTTCTAAAGAGCAAATATAAAAGTGTTATAATAGTTGATGAGAATGATAGTTCATAGGAATAATTTTTTGAGCAACTAAAGGTTGTTATAGCGAACAACATAAGTTAGCTTTTTATGTCTAATGGACATTTCTCTATTAGAAAAAGTATTGGAGAATTTATTCATTAGCTAGCAATAAAATTTGTATACATCATTTGTTGAATAATGTGGTAACATATATAAGACAAAAGGTTTAGTCGGCTTGGTTGTTGAATTCGAAAAAATTATTTAACCAACTCTGGAAAAGTAGCGCACTCGTTGGAAGATATATTGACGAGGCTGATGTCAGAAAATGGGCTCGTTGTCATTTTCCTGGATACATGCATATTTGAAAATTCAGAACAACTAACTTTGTTAAATCCATCAATTTGATTTTGAATCCATCATATTTGAAAATGTTGACATTGTGATTATATGAACGTTGTTCAAAGCATAAGAACTCTTTAACTAGCGAGATAAAATTAAAGATTGCTAGAAGGATTGAGAAGGCAAAAAACTTTGATCATTTTTCTCGTATCATCTAGCTTATTTGAGGTAAAGGTGCCAAATTTGATTATGTGGTTGACTTGGGAAAATGTGTGTTCATGTACGACTATGATGATAGTGAAGATGAACGGTGAAGATTAAAATGCGCTCAAAACAGAATTGAAGATAAAAAGCTGAAGTTGAGAATGGAAGTTCTTTATCGTTAGTTTGTTTGTACACGCTGAATTCAACTTTCTCTTTTCTCTGTTGTTGAATCTTGGATCATACTCTCAAGAATATATTATTTGTTCATTAGTTTCTGAAGGTGGAGCCATTGAATTCTTTGTTTGTAATGAACATTGGATTCTACTATCGTAATACAAATTGTTGATTCAAGAATTACATTTTGATTGTATCAAAGGTATCAGATTCCAATCGAACCTCACGAGAATGCCTGAGACGAGGTCTTCATCGTTTCGCCAGGATTCGTCGACGGATTCCACGAACTGATGAGATCGGCAAATCCATGAGGCGGAGAAGAGAATCGCTTCCGTGGATACGAAATTGGATGCTCGTTTTGATGATTTTGAGAAACGATTTGATGATTTAACTGATTTCATCAAGGTCTTGTCAGGTAGAGTTTCCGAACACGATGCTCTTCGAGTTTCTCAAAGAAATTCTCCTGGTTCCCAAATTGGTCAATCGCGCACCGTTCACGGAATGACGAGGTTAGCTAAACTCGATTTTCCACGTTTCCATGGTGAAAAGATCAAAAGAGTGGCTATTCAAAGTAGAACAATTCTTTGAGATTGATAATACGCCGGAGGAGGTAAAGGTGAATCTGGCAGCGATGCATATGGAGGATATTGTTGCTCAATGGCATCAATCGATTAAGAATTATGATTTTGGTCATATTATTTTGAAGTCCTGGCTCTCTTATAAGGAAGTGTTACTGGAACAATTCGAGGATCTCTGGGAAGATCCAGTGGCTGAGCTGAATGAATTGCAAGAAACAGAGGGGATTGTAGCGTACCATACGAAGTTTGAGAGTATTCACAATCGCGTGAAATTAGACGAAGATATTCTCGTTCGTATGTATTTGGTGGGGTTGTGTACGGAGACTCAAATGAGAGTAATGATGTTTAAATCGCAGTCTGTGAAGGAATGCTTTACTCTTGGCAGATATTACGAATTTGGGAGGCCTCAGGGTAAATATTTTGCGACTTCAAATGGGTATAAACCTCCTGTATCTGCTAAAGGAATTTCACCAGAAAAATAAAAGGTAATAGTTCTCAAGAAGAAACCTATCTTTCAGCCAAGGAACTCGAATTTCCAACCAAGGAAATTTTTGTCGACAAAAGAGTTTAATGAGAGAAGAGCAAAAAATCAGTGCTTTTACAGTGACGAGCAATTTAGTGGGGAGCATGCTAAGACTCATAAGAAGGCGCAATTGTTTGTGATGGATTATAACGAAGAAGATGACTGTAATGTACTCATAGAGGATGAAGATAAAGAAAACTTGGTTGCATTATCAATTTTACCACAAATTTCGTTGAATGCACTTTCAGGTATTGCCACTTATAATACCATGAGAGTGAAGGATATTCATAACAAGAAGAATCTGTATATGTTGTTGGACTCATGATCAACACACAATTTCATAGATTATCATATAGCTTTGAAGCTTGGGTGTAAATTGTTGCCAAGTGAGAATACGAGAGTCCGAGTGGCTGACGGTGGAAGAGTGTTAGTGGAGGCTAAAATCCATAACTTTCAGTGGGATTTTCAGGGCACAAGTTTCACAAAGGATTTTATGGTTATTCCTTTACGTGGAGTTGATGTTGTTTTGGGAATACAGTGGCAGGAGAAGTTAGGGCCTATCACTTGGGATTTTAAGAAGTTGTCTATGAAGTTTGAGTGGGGTAATAGACGTGTGGTCTTACATGGCATACAAGACGGGTTTGTGCGTTTTACTAAAGCTTCCAAGCTGAATCGAAAGCGCAGTGAGGACATTCAGTTGTCTATGTTATGTGTGGTTGAGGATGGGGAAACATATCCTTTTTGCAGTATCATCAGACCAGCCTACAACACAATCTATACCGCAGATTGAGGCTCTCATAGACGAATTTGATGACATCTTCCAAGAACCAGTTAATTTGCCTCCATTTCGTGACAACCATAATCATCACATTCAATTGGTGGACGGTGCTAATCCTATTAATCAAATACCGTACAAGTACTCTCTTTCTCAAAAAAAAAAAATTGACAAATTGGTAAAAGAGCTGTTGAACACTGGAACCGTTAAACCTAGTAGTAGTGCTTTTGCTTCTCATGTGGTATTGGTAAAAAACAAAGATGGTTCTTGGAGATTATGTGTTGACTAAAGGGGTTTGAATCAGTTGACGGTAAAAGATCGGTTTTCTATTCCTTTAATCGAAGATTTAATGGATGAATTGGGAGTATCAAGCATATATTCCAAGATTGATTTACATACAGGATATCATCAGGTTCATATGGCGGCGGAGGATGTTCATAAGACCGCTTTCAAGAGTCATAGTGGACACTTTGAGTACTTGGTGATGCCCTTCGGTTTAACAAACGCACAGGCTACATTTCAGGGCTTGATGAACTCAGTTTTTCAGAAGTTCCTGCGGAAATTTGTTCTCATCTTTTTTGATGATATTTTGATATACAGCCGTTGATTAGCGGATCATCTTGATCACTTGCGACATGTGTTTGTGATGATGCGGAAGCACACGCCTATTTGCTAAAGCTAGTAAGTGTTTTTTTTTGCTACTCGTAGAGTCGAATATCTTGGTCATTTTATTGCAGCCACAAGAATTTCTACTGATCCGGCTAAGCTTTTGGTGGTGGCTAATTGGCCTGATCTGCAAAATTTGAAACAACTGCGCGGATTTTTGGGACTAGCCGGCTACTACAGGAGGTTTGTGAAAGGTTTTGGATGTATTGCACGTCCCTTGACACTACTCACAAAGAAGGATGGGTTCGTGTGGTCCAAAGATGCCCAAATGTTGTTTGAGCAGTTGAAGAAGGCTCTATGTATAGCTCATGTTTTGGCTTTAACTCTATTTGATAGACCGTTTGTGGTGAAAATGACGCTAGTAGTCATGGAATTGGCGTTGTACTGATGCAAGATGGGCATCATTTGGCTTACATTAGCAGACATTTGAAAAGGCAAACAATAACATTTATCCATTTACGAGAAAGAGTTATTGGCTATGATATTTGCAGTTCAGAAATGGAGACATTATCTGCTCAATGGCCACTTTATTATCAAGACAGACCAAAAGAGTTTGAAATATTTGTTGGAGCAAAGATTTAACACTCCCATTCAATAGCAGTGGCTGCCAAAGCTCTAGGAATTCGACTACGAGATTCAGTATAAAGAAGGTAAACAGAATCTAGTGGATGATGCTCTTTCAAGAGTAGATGGTTCCAAAATTCTGCACATGGCTTCATAAGTTTTGGAATGTGATTTTTTGACAAGAATTCAAGAAGCTTATGTAAATGATGCGGTGAGCCAAAGCATTATTTTGTATTAATAATTGATGCTCAAAGTAAAAAATATTATACTTGGTCTCGTGGAATTCTACGCAGGAAGAATAAGGTGGTAATACTTGCTGTGTTGGAGCTGAAAACTGATATTCTTGAATGGATGTATTGTTCTAGTGTTGGTGGTCATTCAGGAAGAGACGCCACTCAGCAACGTGTGAAGAGTTTGTTCTATTGGAAGGGAATGTCCAAAGATATTCAGAGCTTTATTCGGCGTTGTGTGGTTTGCCAAACATGTAAGTATGACACTGCAGTATCTCCGGGTTTATTACAACCATTACCTATTCCTAATGCTATGTGGACTGACCTCTCTATCGACTTTATTGATTGTCTTCCTTCTTCTTTTAGCAAGACTGTTATCTTCGTGGTTGTTGACAGATTCACCAAATCTACTCATTTCATTCCTATGAGCCATCCCTACACTGTGTTGTATGTGGCTCAGGTTTTCTTGGATCAGGTTTTCAAAATACACGGTTTACCTCACAGTATCGTATCCGACAGAGATGCAGTTTTTCTCAGTGAGTTTTGGAATGAATTATTTCGAGTTCAAGGTGTATCTCTGCAGTTTTCCAGCGCCTATCATCCTCAAAGTGACGGCCAAACAGAGGTAGTGAATCAGTGTCTTGAGACGTACTTGAGATGTATGTGTAGTGATCATCCTAATCTCTGGTTCAAGTGGATACCTTTGGCTGAGTATTGGTATAATTCTACCTTTCATTCTGCTGCTCAAATGACACCTTTTGAAGCTGTTTACGGTCAACCTCCACCACAACATCTTCCTTACTTACCCAGTGAGTCTAAAGTAGTTGTGGTTACTTAGAGTTTACAAGAACGGGAGACCATGTTATTGATCCTGAAGTTTCATTTGCTATGTGCTCAACATCGGATGGAACAAGCCGCTAATCGGCGGCGTTCTGAAAGGAATTTTGTCATCGGAGATTGGGTCTATGTGAAACTCCAACCTTATAGACAAGGTTCGAGGATCAGGCGTGAAAATCAGAAGCTTGCAATTAAGTATTATGGTCCTTACAGAGTCATAGACAGATGTGGTGTAGTCGCTTATAAGCTTGCCTTGCCGGATACGTCGAGAGTTCATCATGTTTTCCATGTGTCCCAGCTTAAGCAGCATGTCGGGAACCAGCTTACAAGTTCTGTGTTACCTTCAGCGGTTCCTGATGCCTTAATTTGGGAACCTGAACATATCCTCCAACGCTGGATGGTTCAACGCCAGAACAAAGCTGCTAATCAGGTGCTTGTCAAGTGGTGCAATGAAGATGAAACAGAGGCTACTTGGGAGTTTTTGTTTGATTTACTGCAGCGTTTTCCTGATTTCAACCACGTGGACATGGTTGTTTAAAGAGGCAGGATTTGATATAGGTCGTAACACCAGAGACACGTGTACGGCTATGATGAGAGTGAAGATGAACGATGAAGATTAAAATGCGCTCAAAATAGAATTGAAGATAAAAAGCTAAAGTTGAGAATGGAAGTTCTTTATCGTTAGTTTGTTTGTACACGCTGAATTCAGCTTTCTCTCTTCTCTGTTGTTGAGTCTTGGATCATCCTCTCAAGAATCTATTCTTTGTTCATTAGATTATGAAGGTGAGCCATTGAATTCTTTGTTTGTAATGAACATTGGATTCTACTATCGTAATACAAATTGTTGATTCAAGAATTACATTTTGATTGTATCAGAGCCTAACCGACCATTTGACTCATGACTCCACTTGCTCTACGTTTGGTAATCTCGAAATGATTAGGGTTTTGAATTTAATTTGAGCGATCAATATTTATTAGAATGTTGATAGCTTGGTTTAGGTATTCGGGTTTATTATTAAAATTTTCGGTTTATTTCAATTGATTGTAACCAAAACCAAGTATGTGTCATACTCTCTTTAGGACATCTCTAAAAGACACTCTATAACTTCAAATATAGAGTTTTTTGTTCTCCACAAAGAAACTTTAAGACTTTAAATTTGAAGTTTTGGGTAATAAAACTTCAAATATAGAGTGTCACTACTCAAAACTTCAAATTTGAAGTTTCATCTTTTTATTTGCATTTTGCTCCTTACAATTATATATATTATTTATGATTCTTAAACATTTTCTCATTTCTCATTTTAATTTTTAAATTTTTTTTATATCTCATAAATCTTTAAATTTGTTTATATAACTTTAAGTTTTACACATAAAATAAAATAAAATAAGAACAAGATTTATATTATTTTAAAAGTAGAATTAGACAACAAGAATATAACAAAACAAACTTAATAAAAAAAACATTTTACATGAAGATTACAACACTAGTAATCTGGTAAAATTGCTCTGAAAACTCCAAAATTTTCGAAATATTGTCCGAACCAATTTTGTGTAGCCGGAGGTGGTTGTTGTTGTTATTGATGTCTTTTTGTATAATTATTTCTTGTTTAGAATGAATGTACTCATGAGTATTAATATCACCGAGAGAAACTAAGTATTTTAGCAATATTTTATTTTCTTCTTTTATTTCTTTTAAAGCTAACTTTTTTGCTTTGTTTTGCATTCGCAATTCAATCATCTCATGACTTTTTCCCCTGCTTGTTGAACTTTCTTTTAAAATTTTAAGGATTTGTTCATTTGATGATATCAAAATATTAACAGCCATATTATTACCTTCGGTAGTCTTCCTTTTGAGTTTTGCTCTCTTCGACCCAATAGGACGTGAACTTGATCCACCATCATCACTATTCTATTTCTTTTTTAATATTTTAATGTAAGTTTTTATTAATTAATATTGCTGTAATATTTTTATATATGTGTTAGTTATTTATCAAAATTTTATGAATTTATATTAGTTGTAATAAATATAAGGATCATTGTGTAAAATATAAATAGTTTTAAAATAAATTTTGAAGTTTTACTTTTGAAGAAAGACTTTAAAAATTTAAATATAAAGTTTGGAAAACTTCAAAATAGAGATACTTTTTGGAGATGCTCTCATAATGAGTTTTCACTCTTCTTCTTCGTAAAGAGAATTGTTCTTTGCTCTGTAACTCTGAGATTCATAAATGATGATAATCAATGATTTTTAAGTTCTTCTCTTTTCACATTTATTCTAATACTATTCTTTGTTTTGGTTATTAAATTATTTTTCTCGTTAACATTAAAACAAAAAAATAATAATTACTAATATATTTTTTTTTTACTATCGTCCGAACTAAACTCAAACAATATTACAACCACAAAAAAGAAATAGCAAGCAAATAACTTGATAAATCTATTCAAAATTTGATAGTTTACAATAATATTTTTGTCTATCTCTTAAATTTTTTAGGATATTCTTGTAAATCAACAATATCAAATCAAATCAAATAAATTTGTTTGTTGATAATATTGAATATATCCCATTACTAGTTATCTACTATATAAACGCCAGTGCATTTTTTTTGTTACCGATTCGTTTTGCAAGTAAGAAAAGAAAAACTCAAAACCTTTCCTCTTCAACCTTTGCTTTCCAAATCGTTTCATCATGGGTGACGAAAGAATTCCTAAGTGTAAACTTGATCTCAATCTCTACTTAGGGTTGGGTCAAGAGAAAAATCCTAATGAGGATGAAGGTAAGTTGGTTAGTCATCAACAACAAGTTCCAGTGGAGGAACAAGGCCAGGGCCAATCCACTCTTCAATAAAATACTCAACGCTCTTTGAATTCTCCACATCTCATGACGTCTCCTATACGAAGCTACGGTACATACCTAACTCTTTTGAACGTTAATCCCGCAGTACCGTCTCTGAACTCATCGCCTTATCAATGTTCAGCACAAGGGCAGTTGCTTCCTCCTCGAGAGGTTATGGTTAAAACCACGACCACGGAGCCTTTCCACAGAGGTCGTAAGCCATTTTGTTTGGAGGAACAAGATCCTGATGAGGATCAAGACGAGTCTGTTCGTCCTCAAGTACAAAATTCAGTGGAGGAACAAGTCCGGCGCCAATTCGTGGATCTCTCGGGATCAGCTCTTCAAGAAAATATTCAACCATCTCTTTCTACTGATTTGAACGTTCCGACACAACCTCCGAACTTCTCATCGCCTTATCAATCTCCACAACAAGGTCAGTTATTTCCTACTCAACTAGTAATAGATTTTTTTTTTTGTCAACCACAAATTATATGCAAATGTGTTGCTTTAAGTGTATTTATCGTGTTTCATTTGCAGTTTTAAGAGATCCTTAAAATACATAAAAGTATTTTAACTCACCTAAAATTACCGAATTTGTGTGGCTGGTTACATTATTTGTTCAAATGTTTTTTTTTTTTGTCAACGGAAAATTATGTTGGACCACAACTGGCCGGCCCAATAGCCAAATTCCTACATAATGTAGGTATGGGGACTCAATCTCGGGTTATGCAAATGCGCGTCCTTAAGTGGACTTACCGCCTGCCACTAGGCTAGATGCCATTTGCATTTGTTCAAACGTTTAGAATTCAATTTTATCTTACTATATGTGGAGGTGAAGGAATTTTATGGATAAATTTGGGTTATAAATCATGTTTTGTATTTAAGAAGAAAATGTTTGAAATTTTTCTATTTGACACCCCTAACCAAAAATCTATTCTTTACTTTAACAGTTTCTGATCTTTTTTATGGTATTTTTATTTTATTAGCTTGAAAATCATGGTGACTTATCTAGGTAAATTATACTATATATTTTTATTAACCGATAAAAAAATTTCTAGGTCTGCCACTGGCCACGGATGAAACCACAATCGGGGAGCCTTCCCACAAACGTCGAAAGCGATTAAGCTGTGTGAATAAAGATGAGATCGAACCACCGTATCCATGGGCTACCAATAAACCAGCCAAAATCAAGAGCAGAAGAGACTTATCTATGTGGAATATAAACAAGATTACTGGACAAGTCTTTTGCAGATCTTGCAATATGGAACAAACTGTGGAGTACACTCTAGAGGAGAAATTTTCAGAATTGTGTCAATTCATTTTGAAAGGAAAGGAACAAATGCGTCATCAATCTCCAAAAACTTGGATGCATCCGAATCTGCCTCTGTGTATGACATGCAATAATGAGATGAAGCCTAAAGTTTTCCCCAATAAGAATGAGATTAACTGGTTGTTTCTTCTGTTAGGTCAAATGTTGGGATGTTGTACTTTGGAAGAACTTAAGTTCTTTTGTAAGTGGAATACTCAACATTGTACAGGTTCTAAGGATCGTGTTCTCTACTTGAGTTATCTTGCTTTGTGCAAACAGCTCGAGCCTGACGGACCATTTGATCCGTGAGTCCTCTTGCTCTATGTTTGGCAATGTCGAGATGATTACTTCAAGAGTCTTTAGGGTTTTGCTTTTGGTTTCCGTCGTGTGTTAGAGATATCACGAGTCTTTGTTTAGCTTTAGTCACAATTCTTGTTACGAAAAATATTTTACTAGATTTACTTGAATTTTTCATTATCGTCTTATTGTAATCTTTACTTGATTTGAAATTTTAAATGAGGAATATTTAAACTATTTTTAAGCAAAGAAAGACATTTATGAAAAGTGTAAATGTTTTACATAAAATAAGATGCAGAATATTAGAGTAAGATGGGATAAATTAAAGTAATTTTTCAAGGTGTAAGAAAGAAGTGAATTATATAAAAAAAAAAATACACATGTTAGAAATATTTATTAAAAAAAACAAACTCACTATTATGTTTTATCATCGAATATTTTGAAATATATCTTTTGTATATAACATACATATAAAAAGTAAATGCTCATCAAAAAAAATTATATAAAAAATAGTCACAAAATTTAAATTAAGTGAAAAATTACATAACATAAACAGTATTTTTTCATGTGATATTGTTTCTATTTTTTTTTTTGTCAACAATGGGTTACAAATTACCGGTCCATTAGCCAAATTTTTGTAAATGCAAGTGGGGGACTCAATTCTAGGATGTGTAAGTGCGCATGCCTTTTGTGTACTTACCACCTACCACTAGGCTAAATGTCACTTGCATATTGTTTCTAGTTGAGTCGTAGATAAAATTTCTTTCAAATTTCTGCTTGTTCTGTTTTTATTTTATTTTTTTCCAAAATATATAGAAAAAAAAAAAAAAAAAAAAAGCAAAAGAAGAAAATTGTTGATTTTTTTTGTGGCCGTTGATTAAAACCAGGAAAACAGCAAAAAACAATCTGAAATCTGAGTTTAGCCAACCACAATCACTGGACGATTCCAAATTACTTGTCTCTTCCCCACCACTATCTTACAAAAACCCTAACCCTAATTTCTCTGGCCCCAAATTTTCCTTCATTCGCTGTGGTGTTGTACACCGAAGATGGAAGACGAAGAAGGGATTGGATTAATTTTAGCCAGAGCCACCGAACTGAGACTCAAGATCAGTGATTGTATCGATAGCTCCAGCACCACCGTCAGCGAAGAAGGCGGTGGTGGAGGCGGAAATGAGAACGCTTCATACGGAGAAGGAAGGAATGGTGAAATTAATGGGAATCAAGAGAAGGATTATGACTCAGTCTGCTCTGGAGATGTAGAAGAGGCAGAAGCAGAACGGCTTTTGCGTATACGTGATGCTCTTGAATCTCTCGAGTCTCAGCTTGCTTCTTTACAGGTTTGAAACCCTATCCTTCCTCTGTTGATCTATTAGTTATTGTTCTTGAAGATGTTGCCATGAATTTCTGCTGACAAGTTCCTTCTGTAGTAATTGATAATTGTAGGTCTGATAAAATCAAGTTTCTGGCTTTTAGTGTATAATTGAAATCTGAAAGTGTTAGTTCTGCTTTTAACTGAAAATGAATTTGGATTGATTCAAATCAAGTCTAGAATGTATGAATTGCTTCAAGTCCTGTTATTGGATTCACTCTTTTTATCTTTAGTTATTGTGGAAATGTTTGGTGATGATATGATCTAATTGTTTGTTTGGCTTTTGATGTAAAAAGCAGAATTTACGGCAAAGACAACAGTATGAGAAGCAAGTGGCTCTCTCTGAGATTGATTACAGTAGGAAAATGTTGCTTGAGAAGCTTAAGGAGTACAAAGGAAAAGACTTTGAAGTACTACGCGAGACTTCGACTTTTGCTGGAGAAAGAGTTGACTATGAAAACGATCTTCTCCTTCCTCCGTATCCTGTCCATCCTCCTCTCTCCCTTGGTTTAGAAGATAATGGCTACTTATCTCACTTACCTTCAAAGAAGAAGTCAGCAAATGGGTTTAGCTCAGGACATGTGAGAAACGAGGCAGAGGTTACTAGTCCCAATGGAGGATCCAAAGGCTCAAATAATGGTGTTATTAACTTCTTAGGCTCCGTTGCAAAGATCATGCTTCCAATCATCGGTGTAATTACCGTATTATCTGCATCTGGGTATGGTCCAGAGATCAATAAACGAGGCGTATCCATGAAATTTCTGGGACTTCTCCCACAGAAAGCAACCAGAGGGAATAAAAGACCTAATCAGTGTCCACCAGGGAAGGTTCTTGTGATAGAAAATGGAGAAGCTCGGTGTCTTGTTAAGGAAAGAGTCGAAATACCCTTTGACTCAGTGGTTGCCAAACGTGACGTAACTTATGGATATGGTTGAATTGACTAATCATCCTTCTGTGTATCTTCATTGCCTGAACTGAGTATGTAAAGTTTCAACCTTTTTAAATCTCTTAGATGTGAAAGCCACATGGTGTTACATAACTCTCACAAGTTTTGTTCTTGTATCTGCTTCTTAGCCAAATAAGGGAGAGAGGAGAAGAGGGACAGAGATCCATTTAAGTATGTCTGTTTTGCCAATTTGATCAATGGATTCAATGAATCTACTGGAACCACTTGTCTGGTGTGTGCCAATATATAAATTACTAAAATAATAATAAGATTGGGATCTAAAGACTTTTCTATTGTGCTTTGACTAATAATTGGTCAAGCCTACAAAAAGAAACCATGTTCAGTTACAGTGCATAGCACATAGTTTCATGTTTACCACGAGATAAAACTTATCTGATACTTGATTGACAAGAACTGTCTCTTCGATAACTTAAAGGGGTCTTTGTCAAAACCTATATATAGAACACCTTTTTCCTAATTGGAGTAATATCACAGTTTCTTATACAAAACAGAGAATTGCAACAATCAATCTTCAGGTTCTGAATAGATTATGGAGAGTGAAGGAATGATAATGTTTACAGAAGAGCAAGAAGCTCTTGTGGTGAAATCATGGAGTGTCATGAAGAAAAATTCAGCTGAATTGGGTCTCAAACTCTTCATCAAGTAAGTCCTAATGATCCTATTGATCTTACAATTTGTATGCACTTATTTGTACAAATCTGAGATATGAAACAAATGGTGAAAATGCAGAATCTTTGAGATTGCACCAACAGCAAAGAAACTGTTCTCGTTTTTGAGAGATTCACCACTTCCTCCTGAGCAAAACCCAAAGCTCAAACCTCATGCAATGTCTGTTTTTGTCATGGTAAACTAATCAAACTCATGATCACATAACACATGACTTTTACTTAGATTTCCAAATGAAAGATTCTTATTTTGTTTTGGTTGATCAGTGTTGTGAATCAGCAGCTCAATTGAGAAAAGCAGGGACTGTTACAGTTAGGGAAACGACATTGAAGAGACTTGGAGCCACCCATTCTAAATACGGCGTCGTTGATGAACACTTCGAGGTTCGTCATATCTTTATGTTTTGTTTTTTTTTTCTTTTCTTTTTTTAAAAAATTGGATCCACAAAATTGGATCTATAACCAAAACCCATATCCTATATTCTTTCCCCTGTATCAGAGAAAAATCGAATTGTGATGTTCTAAAGATTTGTAAAGTGATCACTATGATTAGGCTACATGTTTTCGGCTATATTTATGTTATGTATTAACCAATCTTTAATTCAATTAAATAAGAATCATAAAATTGTATATAGGTGACGAAGTATGCATTGTTGGAGACGATAAAGGAAGCTGTGCCGGAGATGTGGTCACCGGAAATGAAAGCTGCTTGGGGTCTAGCTTATGATCAACTTGTTGCTGCCATTAAAGCTGAAATGAAGCATTAAATCATATCTTATGTTTTGTAATATAATTTGATT
Source organism: Lepidium sativum (assembly GCA_023374145.1). Classification (NCBI taxonomy): domain Eukaryota; kingdom Viridiplantae; phylum Streptophyta; class Magnoliopsida; order Brassicales; family Brassicaceae; genus Lepidium; species Lepidium sativum. The sequence goes on from JAKUCM010001965.1 coordinate 16,298, forward strand.
ATAAATTGTTGTCTTCTCATGAGTGTTGTGCATTTTGGTTTTGGTTTGATTATTAAAATAAAAAATAGTGTGCACTATAAATATTTCACTTTTGTTGCTTCTTGAACCTTTTGATATTCTTAATTCTGACTTTAATCAAACTGGAATAACGTTATATTCCCTCCGTTTCATATTAGTTGTCATTGTAGGTTAAATTTTTTGTTTCATATTAGTTGTTATTTTCAATTTTCAATGCATTTTTTTAATATAAAATGACTTTATTTTCTCCTAATTAAATAAATAAAGTATTAAATGGTTTGAAATTCTAATAGTCAATCAAAGACATAATATAACATTTAACTATTTTCTTAATATGTGTAAAATATTGTAAAATGACAACTAATATGAAACGGAGAAAGTATTGGTTAATGAATTTTGGCTATCCATGAGAAATACTTAACCATTTGCAATTATATTTTTGGTTTACTTGGTTTAAGATTATATATAACACGATAAGTTTAAAGTTTAAACACACAAAGTAGAAAGACGAAAACACCCTTGAAAGAGGAATCATCCACGAGAAATAAGAGAGCCAACAACTCCGGCGATTAGAGTCGTTGGGTCGCCGAGTACGGCGGAGATGACGAACTGTACGGCCATTCCGGCGATCTCACAACATTTTTGGACTTTACCTTTGCTGCTGCTACGGTGGTGATGCTCAAGTGTATTCTTCAAAGTAAGGTTTGTGCTTTTACCATTTTGTCCTTTGTAAACCTCTCGCCAATTGTCGACCAACATTTCCCTCACGCATGCCACGTGGAGATTATACTTTTTGCAAGATGACCTGTATTTTAAATTATTTATTTAGTTTTGTTACGATATAAAGTACTAAAAATGATTAAAAATCAAATTTTGTCATCAGCTAATCCAAAATTATGTTGCAATTAATTTGGTGATTTAGATGTATGCCAAAATTATATGATAATAAAGTTGTAGATTAGACTTAATAACTTTCGTAATTGCAGTAAAACTATAATTATGAATTAATGTGATAAATAAATAAGTTCTAACTTACATTGCAAGCAATATAACAAAATTTAATTTCTTAAAAAAAGGAGAAAGTTTGTGTTTGAATGCTATTGCTTTAGTTTTTTTTTCCTTTGCTCTTAGCATATATTCGGCATAAAGACAAAATTAATGTTCAAGAATCAATATATATATATATATATATATATCAACGTAATCCATTTTTTTATCATATTGCTTTAAAATGTTCTGTTAATTTGGAATATATGCTAATTTTGACTAAAAACACCAATTAAATCAGCAAAGTCACTTTAGAAAAAAAACTTAAATAATGCTTATTTCTTCTACTAACTTAAAATAATTATTTGATTTATTTTGTAATAACTATTTCTAACATTTAGCATAATATATCTATAACTCACCAGTCTATATATAGTGAAACTTCTAGGTATTAATAACATTGGAACTACGATTATTAACTATGGTTAAAACTATTGAATCGACAAAAATCAATTTATAATTCAATTTTTCTAAGTTTTACATACTTACTAAAATTAAATTTTATTGAAAAATACTATAAAAATAAATATTTAATTACGAAGGTATTTTCTTCAATTCATAGAATTATTAATCTATCGATACATTTTTAATTAAACAGAAAAATTAATATAAGACTTAAGGGATTGTAATATATACTTTCATTTATGGATGCATTAGTTTATAAACATTATACTATGTATACTGAATCTATTGATTTAAATTTCCAATGTTACTGTTAACCAAATTAACAAATCATAAACTTATAATATCACACAAGCTTTGAAGGAAAAAAGAAAAAAGTCAAGAGGAGAAAGAGACCTGTAACTCCAGCTACGGCCTTTTCTTCCACAACGATGACATGAAGAACTAACTTTACGATAAAGAAAGAGTTTAAAATCTCCATCATCCAAAACCATTGGAAGCATTGCACAACATGGATGAAGATCAAACCCACAAGCTTTGCAATGGTACAAAAATCCAGATACATCTTTTTCACAAGCATTGCAATATCGTCTCTCGTTTCCTGGAGGCTTAACCATAAACTGAAACGTACATTTTTTGTAGAAAGGATGTGTTATTGTGCCTAAGGGTCGTGCACAGTGTGTATGGAGATCAAAGTCACAATTGCTTCGATGCTCAGGATCGCCTGAGCATCGATAGCGAGACCCTATACCAACTTCATTGCATCCATCACATTTGAATGGCTTCTCTGTGTAATCGAATTTGAGATTGTGTTCAGGGTGGCTAAAATGTAATATTTCTGAGTATTTCATTTTTTTTTGGAGAATAGTTTTTTTTTTCTTTTTAAGAAAGTTTTGGTTGGGATCATGATTTATAGAGAGGGTGTTGGAGAAACGTGAATCAAGTGACTTGGAGCATCTTAAAAGAGATATGGAAGCTTATCAAGTGGAATCTTTAAGTTGCTGCAAATGTAAGAAAGTCTTATAAGAAGAAGGAATAAGAATGTAGAATATGAATTGGTATCAAACTTTTTGCCCATAATTGATGAAATTATTTCTACAAAATTTCACATGATCAATACATATATTGATTTTTTTGTTAACCAATGGGAGCTAATCCCGAGGTTCCATACTTCTGAAAGCACACAAATTCTCTAAAACTATAAGTAGATAATTAAGAACTTGTTTATTGAACAATATAACATGACTTGGTAGAATCTTTTCGGGGAATATAAAATTTTCATGAGGTTGATCTTGAGCCCCCATCCAAACATGAAAATTGATCATCAGAAAAAGAATTCGGCCAAAAGTTAGGATACATTCTCGGAATCCATGAGAGATTATTTGTATAATAACGAAGATTTCAAATGGGATACATAAAACTGACATGTCTTGTAACTCATGTACGATATTTGTTCTATCGTTGATCAAAGATTTCTCTATGAAAAATTCTAATAGGAGTTCGCTGCTCAAGAATTCTTGTTTAGGCAGTTTATACCATCAATACATAAAAATACACCAGTTCAAAAGAGGATCGGAAACTTTGAGAATCAACACATCATTCTCTCACCATACATCCTCTTAGGAGCCGGCTACATGGATCGAACCCAGATGACCGAAGTCCACAGACATTCCTTTATCAAACATGTTGGTTTGTATATGTATTGATCTTTAAGAAGCCTAATTGATCTATCCCCATCTAAATTAGGCTGGTTCATAAAATTAATTCCTTAAACCGGGTCTGTCGATTGTACCAATTGATAGG